>OX451359.1:20160309-20229309 GCA_949629185.1 Apamea crenata | reverse complement strand
TAACTAGACTCCCTGTAACGTTCCCACTAGGGATAATTGACAATTTCGCGAAAAACACTTTTTCGTTTATTGACTTGTAAAAATTTTCAAAAAACTCCCTTTAGAAAGCACTATTTTAAATTTTATTCAAAATTTTCAGTCTATTCCTGGTTTTTAATAATTTACTCCGATACTTACCTGCCTTACCTGTACTCCCGTGCGCGTTCCGCGAAGTCGAGTCCCGTTTCGGTGGTGTTATTCGGTGTTTTTACATACTTTTTGGTCATAAAATCAGTTTTTTCAGGACAATTCCCGATTTTTCTTCGGGATTATTCCAGGAACACAAATAGTTGACTAGCCCGCGCGGAGACGCGTCTTTTGACACCTCGCCCGTGCGCCTAGCTCGCATAGTACTTCTGATATTCCAGAAACTCTTTACAGTCAATAGTACTGATACATAGACGAAATCTACCTAAGGGATACACGTTTTTAATAAAAACCTCATATCTTTGCATCCCGGTGACGCAATATCAAGCTGTTTTCAGCATTTTAAATCTTAACTAGACTCCCTGTAACGTTCCCACTAGGGATAATTGACAATTTCGCGAAAAACACTTTTTCGTTTATTGACTTGTAAAAATTTTCAAAAAACTCCCTTTAGAAAGCACTATTTTAAATTTTATTCAAAATTTTCAGTCTATTCCTGGTTTTTAATAATTTACTCCGATACTTACCTGCCTTACCTGTACTCCCGTGCGCGTTCCGCGAAGTCGAGTCCCGTTTCGGTGGTGTTATTCGGTGTTTTTACATACTTTTTGGTCATAAAATCAGTTTTTTCAGGACAATTCCCGATTTTTCTTCGGGATTATTCCAGGAACACAAATAGTTGACTAGCCCGCGCGGAGACGCGTCTTTTGACACCTCGCCCGTGCGCCTAGCTCGCATAGTACTTCTGATATTCCAGAAACTCTTTACAGTCAATAGTACTGATACATAGACGAAATCTACCTAAAAGGCAGGCCCTCCGCCGCCGTCGCCACCACCACCACCGTCGCCGCTACTGCTGCCGCCGTCGCCACCGCCGCCGCCGCCGCCACCGCCGCCGCCGCCGCCACCGCCACCGCCGCCGCTGCTGAAGGGCCTCCTCAAGAGGCCCGGGAGGGGGTTGAAATGGAGGAGTAATGGCTCCTTTACGCCTCCTCCAGGCGAACATCAACCACTGCGCCTGCGCTCAGGACTTGTTGCTCCAGACCATGGCGCAGTGGTCGATTAATATCGCCGTGGTCGCTGAGCCGTACTTTGTCCCGCCCAGGGATGACTGGGTGGAGGACCTTAGCGGCTCAGTGGCCATAATTTCGTCGGCTGCCGCCGGTACCCCGTCCCTCGAATGTGTCACGAAGGGACAGGGGTGCGTAGCAGCACGGTTCGGGGAGATTGTAGTAGTGGGAGTTTACTTCTCTCCGAGCCGAACTCTCGCCGAGCTCCAGAACTCTTTAACAGAGTTGAGTGTCGTCGTCGCCAGGAACCATCCCTTCTCCGTGCTAGTGCTCGGGGACTTCAACGCCAAGAACTTGGCCTGGGGTTCCCGGTGCACGGACGTGCGGGGCAGGATGGTGGAGGACTGGGCTCTGGAAACAGGCCTGGTCGTCCTAAATCGGGGTTCTGTTCCTACGTGTGTGCGGATGCGGGGCGAGTCGGTAGTGGACATCTCGTTCGCCAGCCCCGCTCTGACGCAGCAGGTCATTGACTGGCGCGTCATGGAGGAGGTGGAGACCTACTCCGATCACCGGTATATCCGGTTCGATGTCTCCGCCCAGACCTCCAGCGCGCTGGTCCAACAGGCCCCGAGTGGTCCGCGGTGGGCGCTGAAGCAGCTGGACCGGGAGCTTCTCCTGGAAGCCTCGATCGTGCAGGCCTGGGTGTATTCACCGGACAGGCCTGCTGATATCGACGATGAGGCGGAGTGGTTCCGGGAGGCCATGTCCGAGATTTGTGACGTGGCAATGCCCCGAGTCCGGCCAGGACGCGCCCGACGTCAGGTGTACTGGTGGTCGCAGGAGATCGCGGCGTTACGCAAGGCGTGCGTCGACGCGCGACACCGGTACACCAGGCACCGCAGGCGCCGCATCCGCCCTCCGGATGCGGAAGCCACGGAGGCGGAGCTGTACGGGGGGTACAGAGCGGCGAAGACCGCCCTCCGAGAGGCTGTCCAGCGGGCCAAGGACTTGGCCCGCGAGGAGATGCTGGAGACTCTGAACAGAGATCCATGGGGGCGCCCTTACAAGATGGTGCGGAATAAACTCCGCACCTGGGCCCCCCCGCTGACACAGAGTCTCCGCCCACAGCTGGTGGAGGAGGTGGTGAGCGCTCTGTTCCCTTCACGGGGGGAGCATACTCCCCCGCCTATGGCTCCGCCAATAGCGGTGTCCGAAGCGGACCACATGGACGACGACGACGACACACCCGAAGTGACCGGGGTAGAGCTGGGAGCGGCGGTAGGCAGGCTGAAGGCCAAAAATACCGCCCCAGGACCCGATGGCGTGCCGGGTAAAGCCTGGGTCCTGGCCTCGACGGCTCTCGGGCCTCGACTGGAGGCGCTCTTAAGCGCATGCATGGAGAGAGGCCAGTTTCCACTCCGTTGGAAGACAGGGAAGCTGGTCCTCATTCAGAAGCCAGGGCGCCCTGCGGACTCTCCGTCCGCATACCGGCCCATTGTGCTGCTCGACGAGGTTGGCAAGCTCTTCGAGAGAGTGATTGCGGGCCGCCTCGTCGGGCACCTGGTGGGGACAGGGCCGGATCTTGCGGATAGCCAGTTTGGCTTCCGCAAGGGGCGCTCGACGGTGGACGCCATCATGCGCGTTAGAGCCCTCACGACGGGGGATGCGGTGTCCCGGGGCGGGGCCGTCGTGGCGGTGTCACTCGACATCGCCAACGCGTTTAACACCCTGCCCTGGAGTTGCATTGGGGAGGCACTTCGGTATCACCGGGTGCCGACCTACCTCCGTCGAATAGTCGGGGCGTATCTGACGGATAGAGCCGTCATCTACCCCGGTCGCGACGGGAACTGGAGCCGGCGAGAGATGTCGTGCGGTGTCCCACAGGGATCGGTTCTGGGGCCGCTCCTGTGGGACATCGGTTACGACTGGGTGCTGCGGGCAGACCTCCCTGATGGCGTCAGTGTAGTTTGCTACGCTGACGACACGCTGGTCCTGGCGCAGGGGAGGTCGCATCAGGCGGCGGCCGACGCAATGACACGCGGGGTTGCGATAGTCGTGGAAAGGATCCGGCAGTTGGGTCTCGAGGTGGCATTGCACAAGTCCGAGGCCATGTCCTTTCATGGGCCCCGGTACGGGCCACCTTCGGGATCTCAACTGATGGTAGGAGGGGTTCACATCGGCGTCGAGACAACGATGAGATACCTGGGTCTCGTCCTCGACAGCCGGTGGAACTTCGTCGAGCATTTCCGACGTTTGGCCCCCAAACTGGAACGGGCCGGGGCCGCCTTAAAGCGGCTCCTGCCCAACCTGAGGGGGCCAAACGCCTCCTGCCGGAGGCTTTACGCGGGGGTCGTGCGGTCCATGGCCCTATATGGGGCCCCGGTATGGGCGCGTTCACTGCGGCTTCGAGCCGCACACTATCTGAACGCGCCCCAGAAGGTGGTAGCCGTAAGGCTGATCCGGGGCTACCGCACGATCTCGCGCGAGGCGGCATGCCTCCTTGCCGGACTGCCGCCATGGGATCTGGAGGCGATAGTGCTTGCGCGCCTGCACGATTGGCGCGCGGAGGCACTACGCCGGGGGGAAACTCTGCACCCGCGGCAAATCGCTGCGGAGCGGACGGACCTCCGGCGCGATCTCATGGCGGAATGGAAGGCGCGACTATCGCAACCCAGCGCAGGGCACGCCGCGATAGCGGCGATAAGACCCCTCTTTGAGGAGTGGCTAGAGAGGCGTCACGGCGCTCTCACGTACCGCCTGACGCAGGTCCTCTCCGGACACGGATGTTTCGGGAGGTTCCTGCACATCATCAGGCGGGAGGAGACGCCCGGGTGTCACCACTGCCCGGATCGCCCGGAGGACACGGTGGAGCACACGGTGGAGGTCTGCCCTGCTTGGGCGGAGACCCGCCGTGTCCTCGTGGAGGCGATCGGCAACGGCGGCGACCTCTCGCGCCCGGCCCTGGTGCAAGCCATGGTCCGGGGCGAGAGAGAATGGGAGGCAGTCACCTCCTTCTGCGAAGCAGTCATGCTAGCGAAGGAGGTGGCGGGGAGGCTGAGGGAGAACACCTCACGCCTCAGCCGCCGCGGGAGACGCTCCGGGCGTCGGGAGCCGCGTGACGACTCCCGGCCACCGTAGGCGCGGGCCTGCGGGCGGTGAGTAATGGGTAGCTCACCGTCCGATCAGGACCAGGCCCGTGCCGGACGGCGCGTTGTGTTCCACGCGCGCCTCAAAGAGATGTCAGCAGAGGACGGGGCCCCACAGGGCCGAAGCCTGCCGGGGCGGTGGGATTTTCCGAAAGGTTAACCGCTGCCCTGGAACAGAAAGGGCTAAGGACGGAACACGGGTGGGTTTTAGTCAGTAAAAGTCTGACACTCCCTTCCGCTCCACCCAGAGCGGGAGGGGTCATTTGATGATTTCCCATCCACAAAAAAAAAAAAAAAAAAAAAAAAAAAAAAAGGGATACACGTTTTTAATAAAAACCTCATATCTTTGCATCCCGGTGACGCAATATCAAGCTGTTTTCAGCATTTTAAATCTTAACTAGACTCCCTGTAACGTTCCCACTAGGGATAATTGACAATTTCGCGAAAAACACTTTTTCGTTTATTGACTTGTAAAAATTTTCAAAAAACTCCCTTTAGAAAGCACTATTTTAAATTTTATTCAAAATTTTCAGTCTATTCCTGGTTTTTAATAATTTACTCCGATACTTACCTGCCTTACCTGTACTCCCGTGCGCGTTCCGCGAAGTCGAGTCCCGTTTCGGTGGTGTTATTCGGTGTTTTTACATACTTTTTGGTCATAAAATCAGTTTTTTCAGGACAATTCCCGATTTTTCTTCGGGATTATTCCAGGAACACAAATAGTTGACTAGCCCGCGCGGAGACGCGTCTTTTGACACCTCGCCCGTGCGCCTAGCTCGCATAGTACTTCTGATATTCCAGAAACTCTTTACAGTCAATAGTACTGATACATAGACGAAATCTACCTAAGGGATACACGTTTTTAATAAAAACCTCATATCTTTGCATCCCGGTGACGCAATATCAAGCTGTTTTCAGCATTTTAAATCTTAACTAGACTCCCTGTAACGTTCCCACTAGGGATAATTGACAATTTCGCGAAAAACACTTTTTCGTTTATTGACTTGTAAAAATTTTCAAAAAACTCCCTTTAGAAAGCACTATTTTAAATTTTATTCAAAATTTTCAGTCTATTCCTGGTTTTTAATAATTTACTCCGATACTTACCTGCCTTACCTGTACTCCCGTGCGCGTTCCGCGAAGTCGAGTCCCGTTTCGGTGGTGTTATTCGGTGTTTTTACATACTTTTTGGTCATAAAATCAGTTTTTTCAGGACAATTCCCGATTTTTCTTCGGGATTATTCCAGGAACACAAATAGTTGACTAGCCCGCGCGGAGACGCGTCTTTTGACACCTCGCCCGTGCGCCTAGCTCGCATAGTACTTCTGATATTCCAGAAACTCTTTACAGTCAATAGTACTGATACATAGACGAAATCTACCTAAGGGATACACGTTTTTAATAAAAACCTCATATCTTTGCATCCCGGTGACGCAATATCAAGCTGTTTTCAGCATTTTAAATCTTAACTAGACTCCCTGTAACGTTCCCACTAGGGATAATTGACAATTTCGCGAAAAACACTTTTTCGTTTATTGACTTGTAAAAATTTTCAAAAAACTCCCTTTAGAAAGCACTATTTTAAATTTTATTCAAAATTTTCAGTCTATTCCTGGTTTTTAATAATTTACTCCGATACTTACCTGCCTTACCTGTACTCCCGTGCGCGTTCCGCGAAGTCGAGTCCCGTTTCGGTGGTGTTATTCGGTGTTTTTACATACTTTTTGGTCATAAAATCAGTTTTTTCAGGACAATTCCCGATTTTTCTTCGGGATTATTCCAGGAACACAAATAGTTGACTAGCCCGCGCGGAGACGCGTCTTTTGACACCTCGCCCGTGCGCCTAGCTCGCATAGTACTTCTGATATTCCAGAAACTCTTTACAGTCAATAGTACTGATACATAGACGAAATCTACCTAAGGGATACACGTTTTTAATAAAAACCTCATATCTTTGCATCCCGGTGACGCAATATCAAGCTGTTTTCAGCATTTTAAATCTTAACTAGACTCCCTGTAACGTTCCCACTAGGGATAATTGACAATTTCGCGAAAAACACTTTTTCGTTTATTGACTTGTAAAAATTTTCAAAAAACTCCCTTTAGAAAGCACTATTTTAAATTTTATTCAAAATTTTCAGTCTATTCCTGGTTTTTAATAATTTACTCCGATACTTACCTGCCTTACCTGTACTCCCGTGCGCGTTCCGCGAAGTCGAGTCCCGTTTCGGTGGTGTTATTCGGTGTTTTTACATACTTTTTGGTCATAAAATCAGTTTTTTCAGGACAATTCCCGATTTTTCTTCGGGATTATTCCAGGAACACAAATAGTTGACTAGCCCGCGCGGAGACGCGTCTTTTGACACCTCGCCCGTGCGCCTAGCTCGCATAGTACTTCTGATATTCCAGAAACTCTTTACAGTCAATAGTACTGATACATAGACGAAATCTACCTAAGGGATACACGTTTTTAATAAAAACCTCATATCTTTGCATCCCGGTGACGCAATATCAAGCTGTTTTCAGCATTTTAAATCTTAACTAGACTCCCTGTAACGTTCCCACTAGGGATAATTGACAATTTCGCGAAAAACACTTTTTCGTTTATTGACTTGTAAAAATTTTCAAAAAACTCCCTTTAGAAAGCACTATTTTAAATTTTATTCAAAATTTTCAGTCTATTCCTGGTTTTTAATAATTTACTCCGATACTTACCTGCCTTACCTGTACTCCCGTGCGCGTTCCGCGAAGTCGAGTCCCGTTTCGGTGGTGTTATTCGGTGTTTTTACATACTTTTTGGTCATAAAATCAGTTTTTTCAGGACAATTCCCGATTTTTCTTCGGGATTATTCCAGGAACACAAATAGTTGACTAGCCCGCGCGGAGACGCGTCTTTTGACACCTCGCCCGTGCGCCTAGCTCGCATAGTACTTCTGATATTCCAGAAACTCTTTACAGTCAATAGTACTGATACATAGACGAAATCTACCTAAGGGATACACGTTTTTAATAAAAACCTCATATCTTTGCATCCCGGTGACGCAATATCAAGCTGTTTTCAGCATTTTAAATCTTAACTAGACTCCCTGTAACGTTCCCACTAGGGATAATTGACAATTTCGCGAAAAACACTTTTTCGTTTATTGACTTGTAAAAATTTTCAAAAAACTCCCTTTAGAAAGCACTATTTTAAATTTTATTCAAAATTTTCAGTCTATTCCTGGTTTTTAATAATTTACTCCGATACTTACCTGCCTTACCTGTACTCCCGTGCGCGTTCCGCGAAGTCGAGTCCCGTTTCGGTGGTGTTATTCGGTGTTTTTACATACTTTTTGGTCATAAAATCAGTTTTTTCAGGACAATTCCCGATTTTTCTTCGGGATTATTCCAGGAACACAAATAGTTGACTAGCCCGCGCGGAGACGCGTCTTTTGACACCTCGCCCGTGCGCCTAGCTCGCATAGTACTTCTGATATTCCAGAAACTCTTTACAGTCAATAGTACTGATACATAGACGAAATCTACCTAAGGGATACACGTTTTTAATAAAAACCTCATATCTTTGCATCCCGGTGACGCAATATCAAGCTGTTTTCAGCATTTTAAATCTTAACTAGACTCCCTGTAACGTTCCCACTAGGGATAATTGACAATTTCGCGAAAAACACTTTTTCGTTTATTGACTTGTAAAAATTTTCAAAAAACTCCCTTTAGAAAGCACTATTTTAAATTTTATTCAAAATTTTCAGTCTATTCCTGGTTTTTAATAATTTACTCCGATACTTACCTGCCTTACCTGTACTCCCGTGCGCGTTCCGCGAAGTCGAGTCCCGTTTCGGTGGTGTTATTCGGTGTTTTTACATACTTTTTGGTCATAAAATCAGTTTTTTCAGGACAATTCCCGATTTTTCTTCGGGATTATTCCAGGAACACAAATAGTTGACTAGCCCGCGCGGAGACGCGTCTTTTGACACCTCGCCCGTGCGCCTAGCTCGCATAGTACTTCTGATATTCCAGAAACTCTTTACAGTCAATAGTACTGATACATAGACGAAATCTACCTAAGGGATACACGTTTTTAATAAAAACCTCATATCTTTGCATCCCGGTGACGCAATATCAAGCTGTTTTCAGCATTTTAAATCTTAACTAGACTCCCTGTAACGTTCCCACTAGGGATAATTGACAATTTCGCGAAAAACACTTTTTCGTTTATTGACTTGTAAAAATTTTCAAAAAACTCCCTTTAGAAAGCACTATTTTAAATTTTATTCAAAATTTTCAGTCTATTCCTGGTTTTTAATAATTTACTCCGATACTTACCTGCCTTACCTGTACTCCCGTGCGCGTTCCGCGAAGTCGAGTCCCGTTTCGGTGGTGTTATTCGGTGTTTTTACATACTTTTTGGTCATAAAATCAGTTTTTTCAGGACAATTCCCGATTTTTCTTCGGGATTATTCCAGGAACACAAATAGTTGACTAGCCCGCGCGGAGACGCGTCTTTTGACACCTCGCCCGTGCGCCTAGCTCGCATAGTACTTCTGATATTCCAGAAACTCTTTACAGTCAATAGTACTGATACATAGACGAAATCTACCTAAGGGATACACGTTTTTAATAAAAACCTCATATCTTTGCATCCCGGTGACGCAATATCAAGCTGTTTTCAGCATTTTAAATCTTAACTAGACTCCCTGTAACGTTCCCACTAGGGATAATTGACAATTTCGCGAAAAACACTTTTTCGTTTATTGACTTGTAAAAATTTTCAAAAAACTCCCTTTAGAAAGCACTATTTTAAATTTTATTCAAAATTTTCAGTCTATTCCTGGTTTTTAATAATTTACTCCGATACTTACCTGCCTTACCTGTACTCCCGTGCGCGTTCCGCGAAGTCGAGTCCCGTTTCGGTGGTGTTATTCGGTGTTTTTACATACTTTTTGGTCATAAAATCAGTTTTTTCAGGACAATTCCCGATTTTTCTTCGGGATTATTCCAGGAACACAAATAGTTGACTAGCCCGCGCGGAGACGCGTCTTTTGACACCTCGCCCGTGCGCCTAGCTCGCATAGTACTTCTGATATTCCAGAAACTCTTTACAGTCAATAGTACTGATACATAGACGAAATCTACCTAAGGGATACACGTTTTTAATAAAAACCTCATATCTTTGCATCCCGGTGACGCAATATCAAGCTGTTTTCAGCATTTTAAATCTTAACTAGACTCCCTGTAACGTTCCCACTAGGGATAATTGACAATTTCGCGAAAAACACTTTTTCGTTTATTGACTTGTAAAAATTTTCAAAAAACTCCCTTTAGAAAGCACTATTTTAAATTTTATTCAAAATTTTCAGTCTATTCCTGGTTTTTAATAATTTACTCCGATACTTACCTGCCTTACCTGTACTCCCGTGCGCGTTCCGCGAAGTCGAGTCCCGTTTCGGTGGTGTTATTCGGTGTTTTTACATACTTTTTGGTCATAAAATCAGTTTTTTCAGGACAATTCCCGATTTTTCTTCGGGATTATTCCAGGAACACAAATAGTTGACTAGCCCGCGCGGAGACGCGTCTTTTGACACCTCGCCCGTGCGCCTAGCTCGCATAGTACTTCTGATATTCCAGAAACTCTTTACAGTCAATAGTACTGATACATAGACGAAATCTACCTAAGGGATACACGTTTTTAATAAAAACCTCATATCTTTGCATCCCGGTGACGCAATATCAAGCTGTTTTCAGCATTTTAAATCTTAACTAGACTCCCTGTAACGTTCCCACTAGGGATAATTGACAATTTCGCGAAAAACACTTTTTCGTTTATTGACTTGTAAAAATTTTCAAAAAACTCCCTTTAGAAAGCACTATTTTAAATTTTATTCAAAATTTTCAGTCTATTCCTGGTTTTTAATAATTTACTCCGATACTTACCTGCCTTACCTGTACTCCCGTGCGCGTTCCGCGAAGTCGAGTCCCGTTTCGGTGGTGTTATTCGGTGTTTTTACATACTTTTTGGTCATAAAATCAGTTTTTTCAGGACAATTCCCGATTTTTCTTCGGGATTATTCCAGGAACACAAATAGTTGACTAGCCCGCGCGGAGACGCGTCTTTTGACACCTCGCCCGTGCGCCTAGCTCGCATAGTACTTCTGATATTCCAGAAACTCTTTACAGTCAATAGTACTGATACATAGACGAAATCTACCTAAGGGATACACGTTTTTAATAAAAACCTCATATCTTTGCATCCCGGTGACGCAATATCAAGCTGTTTTCAGCATTTTAAATCTTAACTAGACTCCCTGTAACGTTCCCACTAGGGATAATTGACAATTTCGCGAAAAACACTTTTTCGTTTATTGACTTGTAAAAATTTTCAAAAAACTCCCTTTAGAAAGCACTATTTTAAATTTTATTCAAAATTTTCAGTCTATTCCTGGTTTTTAATAATTTACTCCGATACTTACCTGCCTTACCTGTACTCCCGTGCGCGTTCCGCGAAGTCGAGTCCCGTTTCGGTGGTGTTATTCGGTGTTTTTACATACTTTTTGGTCATAAAATCAGTTTTTTCAGGACAATTCCCGATTTTTCTTCGGGATTATTCCAGGAACACAAATAGTTGACTAGCCCGCGCGGAGACGCGTCTTTTGACACCTCGCCCGTGCGCCTAGCTCGCATAGTACTTCTGATATTCCAGAAACTCTTTACAGTCAATAGTACTGATACATAGACGAAATCTACCTAAGGGATACACGTTTTTAATAAAAACCTCATATCTTTGCATCCCGGTGACGCAATATCAAGCTGTTTTCAGCATTTTAAATCTTAACTAGACTCCCTGTAACGTTCCCACTAGGGATAATTGACAATTTCGCGAAAAACACTTTTTCGTTTATTGACTTGTAAAAATTTTCAAAAAACTCCCTTTAGAAAGCACTATTTTAAATTTTATTCAAAATTTTCAGTCTATTCCTGGTTTTTAATAATTTACTCCGATACTTACCTGCCTTACCTGTACTCCCGTGCGCGTTCCGCGAAGTCGAGTCCCGTTTCGGTGGTGTTATTCGGTGTTTTTACATACTTTTTGGTCATAAAATCAGTTTTTTCAGGACAATTCCCGATTTTTCTTCGGGATTATTCCAGGAACACAAATAGTTGACTAGCCCGCGCGGAGACGCGTCTTTTGACACCTCGCCCGTGCGCCTAGCTCGCATAGTACTTCTGATATTCCAGAAACTCTTTACAGTCAATAGTACTGATACATAGACGGAATCTACCTAAGGGATACACGTTTTTAATAAAAACCTCATATCTTTGCATCCCGGTGACGCAATATCAAGCTGTTTTCAGCATTTTAAATCTTAACTAGACTCCCTGTAACGTTCCCACTAGGGATAATTGACAATTTCGCGAAAAACACTTTTTCGTTTATTGACTTGTAAAAATTTTCAAAAAACTCCCTTTAGAAAGCACTATTTTAAATTTTATTCAAAATTTTCAGTCTATTCCTGGTTTTTAATAATTTACTCCGATACTTACCTGCCTTACCTGTACTCCCGTGCGCGTTCCGCGAAGTCGAGTCCCGTTTCGGTGGTGTTATTCGGTGTTTTTACATACTTTTTGGTCATAAAATCAGTTTTTTCAGGACAATTCCCGATTTTTCTTCGGGATTATTCCAGGAACACAAATAGTTGACTAGCCCGCGCGGAGACGCGTCTTTTGACACCTCGCCCGTGCGCCTAGCTCGCATAGTACTTCTGATATTCCAGAAACTCTTTACAGTCAATAGTACTGATACATAGACGAAATCTACCTAAGGGATACACGTTTTTAATAAAAACCTCATATCTTTGCATCCCGGTGACGCAATATCAAGCTGTTTTCAGCATTTTAAATCTTAACTAGACTCCCTGTAACGTTCCCACTAGGGATAATTGACAATTTCGCGAAAAACACTTTTTCGTTTATTGACTTGTAAAAATTTTCAAAAAACTCCCTTTAGAAAGCACTATTTTAAATTTTATTCAAAATTTTCAGTCTATTCCTGGTTTTTAATAATTTACTCCGATACTTACCTGCCTTACCTGTACTCCCGTGCGCGTTCCGCGAAGTCGAGTCCCGTTTCGGTGGTGTTATTCGGTGTTTTTACATACTTTTTGGTCATAAAATCAGTTTTTTCAGGACAATTCCCGATTTTTCTTCGGGATTATTCCAGGAACACAAATAGTTGACTAGCCCGCGCGGAGACGCGTCTTTTGACACCTCGCCCGTGCGCCTAGCTCGCATAGTACTTCTGATATTCCAGAAACTCTTTACAGTCAATAGTACTGATACATAGACGAAATCTACCTAAGGGATACACGTTTTTAATAAAAACCTCATATCTTTGCATCCCGGTGACGCAATATCAAGCTGTTTTCAGCATTTTAAATCTTAACTAGACTCCCTGTAACGTTCCCACTAGGGATAATTGACAATTTCGCGAAAAACACTTTTTCGTTTATTGACTTGTAAAAATTTTCAAAAAACTCCCTTTAGAAAGCACTATTTTAAATTTTATTCAAAATTTTCAGTCTATTCCTGGTTTTTAATAATTTACTCCGATACTTACCTGCCTTACCTGTACTCCCGTGCGCGTTCCGCGAAGTCGAGTCCCGTTTCGGTGGTGTTATTCGGTGTTTTTACATACTTTTTGGTCATAAAATCAGTTTTTTCAGGACAATTCCCGATTTTTCTTCGGGATTATTCCAGGAACACAAATAGTTGACTAGCCCGCGCGGAGACGCGTCTTTTGACACCTCGCCCGTGCGCCTAGCTCGCATAGTACTTCTGATATTCCAGAAACTCTTTACAGTCAATAGTACTGATACATAGACGAAATCTACCTAAGGGATACACGTTCTCATTCAGAAGCCAGGGCGCCCTGCGGACTCTCCGTCCGCATACCGGCCCATTGTGCTGCTCGACGAGGTTGGCAAGCTCTTCGAGAGAGTGATTGCGGGCCGCCTCGTCGGGCACCTGGTGGGGACAGGGCCGGATCTTGCGGATAGCCAGTTTGGCTTCCGCAAGGGGCGCTCGACGGTGGACGCCATCATGCGCGTTAGAGCCCTCACGACGGGGGATGCGGTGTCCCGGGGCGGGGCCGTCGTGGCGGTGTCACTCGACATCGCCAACGCGTTTAACACCCTGCCCTGGAGTTGCATTGGGGAGGCACTTCGGTATCACCGGGTGCCGACCTACCTCCGTCGAATAGTCGGGGCGTATCTGACGGATAGAGCCGTCATCTACCCCGGTCGCGACGGGAACTGGAGCCGGCGAGAGATGTCGTGCGGTGTCCCACAGGGATCGGTTCTGGGGCCGCTCCTGTGGGACATCGGTTACGACTGGGTGCTGCGGGCAGACCTCCCTGATGGCGTCAGTGTAGTTTGCTACGCTGACGACACGCTGGTCCTGGCGCAGGGGAGGTCGCATCAGGCGGCGGCCGACGCGATGACACGCGGGGTTGCGATAGTCGTGGATAGGATCCGGCAGTTGGGTCTCGAGGTGGCATTGCACAAGTCCGAGGCCATGTCCTTTCATGGGCCCCGGTACGGGCCACCTTCGGGATCTCAACTGATGGTAGGAGGGGTTCACATCGGCGTCGAGACAACGATGAGATACCTGGGTCTCGTCCTTGACAGCCGGTGGAACTTCGTCGAGCATTTCCGACGTTTGGCCCCCAAACTGGAACGGGCCGGGGCCGCCTTAAAGCGGCTCCTGCCCAACCTGAGGGGGCCAAACGCCTCCTGCCGGAGGCTTTACGCGGGGGTCGTGCGGTCCATGGCCCTATATGGGGCCCCGGTATGGGCGCGTTCACTGCGGCTTCGAGCCGCACACTATCTGAACGCGCCCCAGAAGGTGGTAGCCACAAGGCTAATCCGGGGCTACCGCACGATCTCGCGCGAGGCGGCATGCCTCCTTGCCGGACTGCCGCCATGGGATCTGGAGGCGATAGTGCTTGCGCGCCTGCATGATAGGCGCGCGGAGGCACTACGCCGGGGGGAAACTCTGCACCCGCGGCAAATCGCTGCGGAGCGGACGGACCTCCGGCGTGATCTCATGGCGGAATGGAAGGCGCGACTATCGCAACCCAGCGCAGGGCACGCCGCGATAGCGGCGATAAGACCCCTCTTTGAGGAGTGGCTAGAGAGGCGTCACGGCGCTCTCACGTACCGCCTGACGCAGGTCCTCTCCGGACACGGATGTTTCGGGAGGTTCCTGCACATCATCAGGCGGGAGGAGACGCCCGGGTGTCACCACTGCCCGGATCGCCCAGAGGACACGGTGGAGCACACGGTGGAGGTCTGCCCTGCTTGGGCGGAGACCCGCCGTGTCCTCGTGGAGGCGATCGGCAACGGCGGCGACCTCTCGCGCCCGGCCCTGGTGCAAGCCATGGTCCGGGGCGAGAGAGAATGGGAGGCAGTCACCTCCTTCTGCGAAGCAGTCATGCTAGCGAAGGAGGTGGCGGGGAGGCTGAGGGAGAACACCTCACGCCTCAGCCGCCGCGGGAGACGCTCCGGGCGTCGGGAGCCGCGTGACGACTCCCGGCCACCGTAGGCGCGGGCCTGCGGGCGGTGAGTAATGGGTAGCTCACCGTCCGATCAGGACCAGGCCCGTGCCGGACGGCGCGTTGTGTTCCACGCGCGCCTCAAAGAGATGTCAGCAGAAGACGGGGCCCCACAGGGCCGAAGCCTGCCGGGGCGGTGGGATTTTCCGAAAGGTTAACCGCTGCCCTGGAACAGAAAGGGCTAAGGACGGAACACGGGTGGGTTTTAGTCAGTAAAAGTCTGACACTCCCTTCCGCTCCACCCAGAGCGGGAGGGGTCATTTGATGATTTCCCATCCACAAAAAAAAAAAAAAAAAAAAGGGATACACGTTTTTAATAAAAACCTCATATCTTTGCATCCCGGTGACGCAATATCAAGCTGTTTTCAGCATTTTAAATCTTAACTAGACTCCCTGTAACGTTCCCACTAGGGATAATTGACAATTTCGCGAAAAACACTTTTTCGTTTATTGACTTGTAAAAATTTTCAAAAAACTCCCTTTAGAAAGCACTATTTTAAATTTTATTCAAAATTTTCAGTCTATTCCTGGTTTTTAATAATTTACTCCGATACTTACCTGCCTTACCTGTACTCCCGTGCGCGTTCCGCGAAGTCGAGTCCCGTTTCGGTGGTGTTATTCGGTGTTTTTACATACTTTTTGGTCATAAAATCAGTTTTTTCAGGACAATTCCCGATTTTTCTTCGGGATTATTCCAGGAACACAAATAGTTGACTAGCCCGCGCGGAGACGCGTCTTTTGACACCTCGCCCGTGCGCCTAGCTCGCATAGTACTTCTGATATTCCAGAAACTCTTTACAGTCAATAGTACTGATACATAGACGAAATCTACCTAAGGGATACACGTTTTTAATAAAAACCTCATATCTTTGCATCCCGGTGACGCAATATCAAGCTGTTTTCAGCATTTTAAATCTTAACTAGACTCCCTGTAACGTTCCCACTAGGGATAATTGACAATTTCGCGAAAAACACTTTTTCGTTTATTGACTTGTAAAAATTTTCAAAAAACTCCCTTTAGAAAGCACTATTTTAAATTTTATTCAAAATTTTCAGTCTATTCCTGGTTTTTAATAATTTACTCCGATACTTACCTGCCTTACCTGTACTCCCGTGCGCGTTCCGCGAAGTCGAGTCCCGTTTCGGTGGTGTTATTCGGTGTTTTTACATACTTTTTGGTCATAAAATCAGTTTTTTCAGGACAATTCCCGATTTTTCTTCGGGATTATTCCAGGAACACAAATAGTTGACTAGCCCGCGCGGAGACGCGTCTTTTGACACCTCGCCCGTGCGCCTAGCTCGCATAGTACTTCTGATATTCCAGAAACTCTTTACAGTCAATAGTACTGATACATAGACGAAATCTACCTAAGGGATACACGTTTTTAATAAAAACCTCATATCTTTGCATCCCGGTGACGCAATATCAAGCTGTTTTCAGCATTTTAAATCTTAACTAGACTCCCTGTAACGTTCCCACTAGGGATAATTGACAATTTCGCGAAAAACACTTTTTCGTTTATTGACTTGTAAAAATTTTCAAAAAACTCCCTTTAGAAAGCACTATTTTAAATTTTATTCAAAATTTTCAGTCTATTCCTGGTTTTTAATAATTTACTCCGATACTTACCTGCCTTACCTGTACTCCCGTGCGCGTTCCGCGAAGTCGAGTCCCGTTTCGGTGGTGTTATTCGGTGTTTTTACATACTTTTTGGTCATAAAATCAGTTTTTTCAGGACAATTCCCGATTTTTCTTCGGGATTATTCCAGGAACACAAATAGTTGACTAGCCCGCGCGGAGACGCGTCTTTTGACACCTCGCCCGTGCGCCTAGCTCGCATAGTACTTCTGATATTCCAGAAACTCTTTACAGTCAATAGTACTGATACATAGACGAAATCTACCTAAGGGATACACGTTTTTAATAAAAACCTCATATCTTTGCATCCCGGTGACGCAATATCAAGCTGTTTTCAGCATTTTAAATCTTAACTAGACTCCCTGTAACGTTCCCACTAGGGATAATTGACAATTTCGCGAAAAACACTTTTTCGTTTATTGACTTGTAAAAATTTTCAAAAAACTCCCTTTAGAAAGCACTATTTTAAATTTTATTCAAAATTTTCAGTCTATTCCTGGTTTTTAATAATTTACTCCGATACTTACCTGCCTTACCTGTACTCCCGTGCGCGTTCCGCGAAGTCGAGTCCCGTTTCGGTGGTGTTATTCGGTGTTTTTACATACTTTTTGGTCATAAAATCAGTTTTTTCAGGACAATTCCCGATTTTTCTTCGGGATTATTCCAGGAACACAAATAGTTGACTAGCCCGCGCGGAGACGCGTCTTTTGACACCTCGCCCGTGCGCCTAGCTCGCATAGTACTTCTGATATTCCAGAAACTCTTTACAGTCAATAGTACTGATACATAGACGAAATCTACCTAAGGGATACACGTTTTTAATAAAAACCTCATATCTTTGCATCCCGGTGACGCAATATCAAGCTGTTTTCAGCATTTTAAATCTTAACTAGACTCCCTGTAACGTTCCCACTAGGGATAATTGACAATTTCGCGAAAAACACTTTTTCGTTTATTGACTTGTAAAAATTTTCAAAAAACTCCCTTTAGAAAGCACTATTTTAAATTTTATTCAAAATTTTCAGTCTATTCCTGGTTTTTAATAATTTACTCCGATACTTACCTGCCTTACCTGTACTCCCGTGCGCGTTCCGCGAAGTCGAGTCCCGTTTCGGTGGTGTTATTCGGTGTTTTTACATACTTTTTGGTCATAAAATCAGTTTTTTCAGGACAATTCCCGATTTTTCTTCGGGATTATTCCAGGAACACAAATAGTTGACTAGCCCGCGCGGAGACGCGTCTTTTGACACCTCGCCCGTGCGCCTAGCTCGCATAGTACTTCTGATATTCCAGAAACTCTTTACAGTCAATAGTACTGATACATAGACGGAATCTACCTAAGGGATACACGTTTTTAATAAAAACCTCATATCTTTGCATCCCGGTGACGCAATATCAAGCTGTTTTCAGCATTTTAAATCTTAACTAGACTCCCTGTAACGTTCCCACTAGGGATAATTGACAATTTCGCGAAAAACACTTTTTCGTTTATTGACTTGTAAAAATTTTCAAAAAACTCCCTTTAGAAAGCACTATTTTAAATTTTATTCAAAATTTTCAGTCTATTCCTGGTTTTTAATAATTTACTCCGATACTTACCTGCCTTACCTGTACTCCCGTGCGCGTTCCGCGAAGTCGAGTCCCGTTTCGGTGGTGTTATTCGGTGTTTTTACATACTTTTTGGTCATAAAATCAGTTTTTTCAGGACAATTCCCGATTTTTCTTCGGGATTATTCCAGGAACACAAATAGTTGACTAGCCCGCGCGGAGACGCGTCTTTTGACACCTCGCCCGTGCGCCTAGCTCGCATAGTACTTCTGATATTCCAGAAACTCTTTACAGTCAATAGTACTGATACATAGACGAAATCTACCTAAGGGATACACGTTTTTAATAAAAACCTCATATCTTTGCATCCCGGTGACGCAATATCAAGCTGTTTTCAGCATTTTAAATCTTAACTAGACTCCCTGTAACGTTCCCACTAGGGATAATTGACAATTTCGCGAAAAACACTTTTTCGTTTATTGACTTGTAAAAATTTTCAAAAAACTCCCTTTAGAAAGCACTATTTTAAATTTTATTCAAAATTTTCAGTCTATTCCTGGTTTTTAATAATTTACTCCGATACTTACCTGCCTTACCTGTACTCCCGTGCGCGTTCCGCGAAGTCGAGTCCCGTTTCGGTGGTGTTATTCGGTGTTTTTACATACTTTTTGGTCATAAAATCAGTTTTTTCAGGACAATTCCCGATTTTTCTTCGGGATTATTCCAGGAACACAAATAGTTGACTAGCCCGCGCGGAGACGCGTCTTTTGACACCTCGCCCGTGCGCCTAGCTCGCATAGTACTTCTGATATTCCAGAAACTCTTTACAGTCAATAGTACTGATACATAGACGAAATCTACCTAAGGGATACACGTTTTTAATAAAAACCTCATATCTTTGCATCCCGGTGACGCAATATCAAGCTGTTTTCAGCATTTTAAATCTTAACTAGACTCCCTGTAACGTTCCCACTAGGGATAATTGACAATTTCGCGAAAAACACTTTTTCGTTTATTGACTTGTAAAAATTTTCAAAAAACTCCCTTTAGAAAGCACTATTTTAAATTTTATTCAAAATTTTCAGTCTATTCCTGGTTTTTAATAATTTACTCCGATACTTACCTGCCTTACCTGTACTCCCGTGCGCGTTCCGCGAAGTCGAGTCCCGTTTCGGTGGTGTTATTCGGTGTTTTTACATACTTTTTGGTCATAAAATCAGTTTTTTCAGGACAATTCCCGATTTTTCTTCGGGATTATTCCAGGAACACAAATAGTTGACTAGCCCGCGCGGAGACGCGTCTTTTGACACCTCGCCCGTGCGCCTAGCTCGCATAGTACTTCTGATATTCCAGAAACTCTTTACAGTCAATAGTACTGATACATAGACGAAATCTACCTAAGGGATACACGTTTTTAATAAAAACCTCATATCTTTGCATCCCGGTGACGCAATATCAAGCTGTTTTCAGCATTTTAAATCTTAACTAGACTCCCTGTAACGTTCCCACTAGGGATAATTGACAATTTCGCGAAAAACACTTTTTCGTTTATTGACTTGTAAAAATTTTCAAAAAACTCCCTTTAGAAAGCACTATTTTAAATTTTATTCAAAATTTTCAGTCTATTCCTGGTTTTTAATAATTTACTCCGATACTTACCTGCCTTACCTGTACTCCCGTGCGCGTTCCGCGAAGTCGAGTCCCGTTTCGGTGGTGTTATTCGGTGTTTTTACATACTTTTTGGTCATAAAATCAGTTTTTTCAGGACAATTCCCGATTTTTCTTCGGGATTATTCCAGGAACACAAATAGTTGACTAGCCCGCGCGGAGACGCGTCTTTTGACACCTCGCCCGTGCGCCTAGCTCGCATAGTACTTCTGATATTCCAGAAACTCTTTACAGTCAATAGTACTGATACATAGACGAAATCTACCTAAGGGATACACGTTTTTAATAAAAACCTCATATCTTTGCATCCCGGTGACGCAATATCAAGCTGTTTTCAGCATTTTAAATCTTAACTAGACTCCCTGTAACGTTCCCACTAGGGATAATTGACAATTTCGCGAAAAACACTTTTTCGTTTATTGACTTGTAAAAATTTTCAAAAAACTCCCTTTAGAAAGCACTATTTTAAATTTTATTCAAAATTTTCAGTCTATTCCTGGTTTTTAATAATTTACTCCGATACTTACCTGCCTTACCTGTACTCCCGTGCGCGTTCCGCGAAGTCGAGTCCCGTTTCGGTGGTGTTATTCGGTGTTTTTACATACTTTTTGGTCATAAAATCAGTTTTTTCAGGACAATTCCCGATTTTTCTTCGGGATTATTCCAGGAACACAAATAGTTGACTAGCCCGCGCGGAGACGCGTCTTTTGACACCTCGCCCGTGCGCCTAGCTCGCATAGTACTTCTGATATTCCAGAAACTCTTTACAGTCAATAGTACTGATACATAGACGAAATCTACCTAAGGGATACACGTTTTTAATAAAAACCTCATATCTTTGCATCCCGGTGACGCAATATCAAGCTGTTTTCAGCATTTTAAATCTTAACTAGACTCCCTGTAACGTTCCCACTAGGGATAATTGACAATTTCGCGAAAAACACTTTTTCGTTTATTGACTTGTAAAAATTTTCAAAAAACTCCCTTTAGAAAGCACTATTTTAAATTTTATTCAAAATTTTCAGTCTATTCCTGGTTTTTAATAATTTACTCCGATACTTACCTGCCTTACCTGTACTCCCGTGCGCGTTCCGCGAAGTCGAGTCCCGTTTCGGTGGTGTTATTCGGTGTTTTTACATACTTTTTGGTCATAAAATCAGTTTTTTCAGGACAATTCCCGATTTTTCTTCGGGATTATTCCAGGAACACAAATAGTTGACTAGCCCGCGCGGAGACGCGTCTTTTGACACCTCGCCCGTGCGCCTAGCTCGCATAGTACTTCTGATATTCCAGAAACTCTTTACAGTCAATAGTACTGATACATAGACGAAATCTACCTAAGGGATACACGTTTTTAATAAAAACCTCATATCTTTGCATCCCGGTGACGCAATATCAAGCTGTTTTCAGCATTTTAAATCTTAACTAGACTCCCTGTAACGTTCCCACTAGGGATAATTGACAATTTCGCGAAAAACACTTTTTCGTTTATTGACTTGTAAAAATTTTCAAAAAACTCCCTTTAGAAAGCACTATTTTAAATTTTATTCAAAATTTTCAGTCTATTCCTGGTTTTTAATAATTTACTCCGATACTTACCTGCCTTACCTGTACTCCCGTGCGCGTTCCGCGAAGTCGAGTCCCGTTTCGGTGGTGTTATTCGGTGTTTTTACATACTTTTTGGTCATAAAATCAGTTTTTTCAGGACAATTCCCGATTTTTCTTCGGGATTATTCCAGGAACACAAATAGTTGACTAGCCCGCGCGGAGACGCGTCTTTTGACACCTCGCCCGTGCGCCTAGCTCGCATAGTACTTCTGATATTCCAGAAACTCTTTACAGTCAATAGTACTGATACATAGACGAAATCTACCTAAGGGATACACGTTTTTAATAAAAACCTCATATCTTTGCATCCCGGTGACGCAATATCAAGCTGTTTTCAGCATTTTAAATCTTAACTAGACTCCCTGTAACGTTCCCACTAGGGATAATTGACAATTTCGCGAAAAACACTTTTTCGTTTATTGACTTGTAAAAATTTTCAAAAAACTCCCTTTAGAAAGCACTATTTTAAATTTTATTCAAAATTTTCAGTCTATTCCTGGTTTTTAATAATTTACTCCGATACTTACCTGCCTTACCTGTACTCCCGTGCGCGTTCCGCGAAGTCGAGTCCCGTTTCGGTGGTGTTATTCGGTGTTTTTACATACTTTTTGGTCATAAAATCAGTTTTTTCAGGACAATTCCCGATTTTTCTTCGGGATTATTCCAGGAACACAAATAGTTGACTAGCCCGCGCGGAGACGCGTCTTTTGACACCTCGCCCGTGCGCCTAGCTCGCATAGTACTTCTGATATTCCAGAAACTCTTTACAGTCAATAGTACTGATACATAGACGAAATCTACCTAAGGGATACACGTTTTTAATAAAAACCTCATATCTTTGCATCCCGGTGACGCAATATCAAGCTGTTTTCAGCATTTTAAATCTTAACTAGACTCCCTGTAACGTTCCCACTAGGGATAATTGACAATTTCGCGAAAAACACTTTTTCGTTTATTGACTTGTAAAAATTTTCAAAAAACTCCCTTTAGAAAGCACTATTTTAAATTTTATTCAAAATTTTCAGTCTATTCCTGGTTTTTAATAATTTACTCCGATACTTACCTGCCTTACCTGTACTCCCGTGCGCGTTCCGCGAAGTCGAGTCCCGTTTCGGTGGTGTTATTCGGTGTTTTTACATACTTTTTGGTCATAAAATCAGTTTTTTCAGGACAATTCCCGATTTTTCTTCGGGATTATTCCAGGAACACAAATAGTTGACTAGCCCGCGCGGAGACGCGTCTTTTGACACCTCGCCCGTGCGCCTAGCTCGCATAGTACTTCTGATATTCCAGAAACTCTTTACAGTCAATAGTACTGATACATAGACGAAATCTACCTAAGGGATACACGTTTTTAATAAAAACCTCATATCTTTGCATCCCGGTGACGCAATATCAAGCTGTTTTCAGCATTTTAAATCTTAACTAGACTCCCTGTAACGTTCCCACTAGGGATAATTGACAATTTCGCGAAAAACACTTTTTCGTTTATTGACTTGTAAAAATTTTCAAAAAACTCCCTTTAGAAAGCACTATTTTAAATTTTATTCAAAATTTTCAGTCTATTCCTGGTTTTTAATAATTTACTCCGATACTTACCTGCCTTACCTGTACTCCCGTGCGCGTTCCGCGAAGTCGAGTCCCGTTTCGGTGGTGTTATTCGGTGTTTTTACATACTTTTTGGTCATAAAATCAGTTTTTTCAGGACAATTCCCGATTTTTCTTCGGGATTATTCCAGGAACACAAATAGTTGACTAGCCCGCGCGGAGACGCGTCTTTTGACACCTCGCCCGTGCGCCTAGCTCGCATAGTACTTCTGATATTCCAGAAACTCTTTACAGTCAATAGTACTGATACATAGACGAAATCTACCTAAGGGATACACGTTTTTAATAAAAACCTCATATCTTTGCATCCCGGTGACGCAATATCAAGCTGTTTTCAGCATTTTAAATCTTAACTAGACTCCCTGTAACGTTCCCACTAGGGATAATTGACAATTTCGCGAAAAACACTTTTTCGTTTATTGACTTGTAAAAATTTTCAAAAAACTCCCTTTAGAAAGCACTATTTTAAATTTTATTCAAAATTTTCAGTCTATTCCTGGTTTTTAATAATTTACTCCGATACTTACCTGCCTTACCTGTACTCCCGTGCGCGTTCCGCGAAGTCGAGTCCCGTTTCGGTGGTGTTATTCGGTGTTTTTACATACTTTTTGGTCATAAAATCAGTTTTTTCAGGACAATTCCCGATTTTTCTTCGGGATTATTCCAGGAACACAAATAGTTGACTAGCCCGCGCGGAGACGCGTCTTTTGACACCTCGCCCGTGCGCCTAGCTCGCATAGTACTTCTGATATTCCAGAAACTCTTTACAGTCAATAGTACTGATACATAGACGAAATCTACCTAAGGGATACACGTTTTTAATAAAAACCTCATATCTTTGCATCCCGGTGACGCAATATCAAGCTGTTTTCAGCATTTTAAATCTTAACTAGACTCCCTGTAACGTTCCCACTAGGGATAATTGACAATTTCGCGAAAAACACTTTTTCGTTTATTGACTTGTAAAAATTTTCAAAAAACTCCCTTTAGAAAGCACTATTTTAAATTTTATTCAAAATTTTCAGTCTATTCCTGGTTTTTAATAATTTACTCCGATACTTACCTGCCTTACCTGTACTCCCGTGCGCGTTCCGCGAAGTCGAGTCCCGTTTCGGTGGTGTTATTCGGTGTTTTTACATACTTTTTGGTCATAAAATCAGTTTTTTCAGGACAATTCCCGATTTTTCTTCGGGATTATTCCAGGAACACAAATAGTTGACTAGCCCGCGCGGAGACGCGTCTTTTGACACCTCGCCCGTGCGCCTAGCTCGCATAGTACTTCTGATATTCCAGAAACTCTTTACAGTCAATAGTACTGATACATAGACGAAATCTACCTAAGGGATACACGTTTTTAATAAAAACCTCATATCTTTGCATCCCGGTGACGCAATATCAAGCTGTTTTCAGCATTTTAAATCTTAACTAGACTCCCTGTAACGTTCCCACTAGGGATAATTGACAATTTCGCGAAAAACACTTTTTCGTTTATTGACTTGTAAAAATTTTCAAAAAACTCCCTTTAGAAAGCACTATTTTAAATTTTATTCAAAATTTTCAGTCTATTCCTGGTTTTTAATAATTTACTCCGATACTTACCTGCCTTACCTGTACTCCCGTGCGCGTTCCGCGAAGTCGAGTCCCGTTTCGGTGGTGTTATTCGGTGTTTTTACATACTTTTTGGTCATAAAATCAGTTTTTTCAGGACAATTCCCGATTTTTCTTCGGGATTATTCCAGGAACACAAATAGTTGACTAGCCCGCGCGGAGACGCGTCTTTTGACACCTCGCCCGTGCGCCTAGCTCGCATAGTACTTCTGATATTCCAGAAACTCTTTACAGTCAATAGTACTGATACATAGACGAAATCTACCTAAGGGATACACGTTTTTAATAAAAACCTCATATCTTTGCATCCCGGTGACGCAATATCAAGCTGTTTTCAGCATTTTAAATCTTAACTAGACTCCCTGTAACGTTCCCACTAGGGATAATTGACAATTTCGCGAAAAACACTTTTTCGTTTATTGACTTGTAAAAATTTTCAAAAAACTCCCTTTAGAAAGCACTATTTTAAATTTTATTCAAAATTTTCAGTCTATTCCTGGTTTTTAATAATTTACTCCGATACTTACCTGCCTTACCTGTACTCCCGTGCGCGTTCCGCGAAGTCGAGTCCCGTTTCGGTGGTGTTATTCGGTGTTTTTACATACTTTTTGGTCATAAAATCAGTTTTTTCAGGACAATTCCCGATTTTTCTTCGGGATTATTCCAGGAACACAAATAGTTGACTAGCCCGCGCGGAGACGCGTCTTTTGACACCTCGCCCGTGCGCCTAGCTCGCATAGTACTTCTGATATTCCAGAAACTCTTTACAGTCAATAGTACTGATACATAGACGAAATCTACCTAAGGGATACACGTTTTTAATAAAAACCTCATATCTTTGCATCCCGGTGACGCAATATCAAGCTGTTTTCAGCATTTTAAATCTTAACTAGACTCCCTGTAACGTTCCCACTAGGGATAATTGACAATTTCGCGAAAAACACTTTTTCGTTTATTGACTTGTAAAAATTTTCAAAAAACTCCCTTTAGAAAGCACTATTTTAAATTTTATTCAAAATTTTCAGTCTATTCCTGGTTTTTAATAATTTACTCCGATACTTACCTGCCTTACCTGTACTCCCGTGCGCGTTCCGCGAAGTCGAGTCCCGTTTCGGTGGTGTTATTCGGTGTTTTTACATACTTTTTGGTCATAAAATCAGTTTTTTCAGGACAATTCCCGATTTTTCTTCGGGATTATTCCAGGAACACAAATAGTTGACTAGCCCGCGCGGAGACGCGTCTTTTGACACCTCGCCCGTGCGCCTAGCTCGCATAGTACTTCTGATATTCCAGAAACTCTTTACAGTCAATAGTACTGATACATAGACGAAATCTACCTAAGGGATACACGTTTTTAATAAAAACCTCATATCTTTGCATCCCGGTGACGCAATATCAAGCTGTTTTCAGCATTTTAAATCTTAACTAGACTCCCTGTAACGTTCCCACTAGGGATAATTGACAATTTCGCGAAAAACACTTTTTCGTTTATTGACTTGTAAAAATTTTCAAAAAACTCCCTTTAGAAAGCACTATTTTAAATTTTATTCAAAATTTTCAGTCTATTCCTGGTTTTTAATAATTTACTCCGATACTTACCTGCCTTACCTGTACTCCCGTGCGCGTTCCGCGAAGTCGAGTCCCGTTTCGGTGGTGTTATTCGGTGTTTTTACATACTTTTTGGTCATAAAATCAGTTTTTTCAGGACAATTCCCGATTTTTCTTCGGGATTATTCCAGGAACACAAATAGTTGACTAGCCCGCGCGGAGACGCGTCTTTTGACACCTCGCCCGTGCGCCTAGCTCGCATAGTACTTCTGATATTCCAGAAACTCTTTACAGTCAATAGTACTGATACATAGACGAAATCTACCTAAGGGATACACGTTTTTAATAAAAACCTCATATCTTTGCATCCCGGTGACGCAATATCAAGCTGTTTTCAGCATTTTAAATCTTAACTAGACTCCCTGTAACGTTCCCACTAGGGATAATTGACAATTTCGCGAAAAACACTTTTTCGTTTATTGACTTGTAAAAATTTTCAAAAAACTCCCTTTAGAAAGCACTATTTTAAATTTTATTCAAAATTTTCAGTCTATTCCTGGTTTTTAATAATTTACTCCGATACTTACCTGCCTTACCTGTACTCCCGTGCGCGTTCCGCGAAGTCGAGTCCCGTTTCGGTGGTGTTATTCGGTGTTTTTACATACTTTTTGGTCATAAAATCAGTTTTTTCAGGACAATTCCCGATTTTTCTTCGGGATTATTCCAGGAACACAAATAGTTGACTAGCCCGCGCGGAGACGCGTCTTTTGACACCTCGCCCGTGCGCCTAGCTCGCATAGTACTTCTGATATTCCAGAAACTCTTTACAGTCAATAGTACTGATACATAGACGAAATCTACCTAAGGGATACACGTTTTTAATAAAAACCTCATATCTTTGCATCCCGGTGACGCAATATCAAGCTGTTTTCAGCATTTTAAATCTTAACTAGACTCCCTGTAACGTTCCCACTAGGGATAATTGACAATTTCGCGAAAAACACTTTTTCGTTTATTGACTTGTAAAAATTTTCAAAAAACTCCCTTTAGAAAGCACTATTTTAAATTTTATTCAAAATTTTCAGTCTATTCCTGGTTTTTAATAATTTACTCCGATACTTACCTGCCTTACCTGTACTCCCGTGCGCGTTCCGCGAAGTCGAGTCCCGTTTCGGTGGTGTTATTCGGTGTTTTTACATACTTTTTGGTCATAAAATCAGTTTTTTCAGGACAATTCCCGATTTTTCTTCGGGATTATTCCAGGAACACAAATAGTTGACTAGCCCGCGCGGAGACGCGTCTTTTGACACCTCGCCCGTGCGCCTAGCTCGCATAGTACTTCTGATATTCCAGAAACTCTTTACAGTCAATAGTACTGATACATAGACGAAATCTACCTAAGGGATACACGTTTTTAATAAAAACCTCATATCTTTGCATCCCGGTGACGCAATATCAAGCTGTTTTCAGCATTTTAAATCTTAACTAGACTCCCTGTAACGTTCCCACTAGGGATAATTGACAATTTCGCGAAAAACACTTTTTCGTTTATTGACTTGTAAAAATTTTCAAAAAACTCCCTTTAGAAAGCACTATTTTAAATTTTATTCAAAATTTTCAGTCTATTCCTGGTTTTTAATAATTTACTCCGATACTTACCTGCCTTACCTGTACTCCCGTGCGCGTTCCGCGAAGTCGAGTCCCGTTTCGGTGGTGTTATTCGGTGTTTTTACATACTTTTTGGTCATAAAATCAGTTTTTTCAGGACAATTCCCGATTTTTCTTCGGGATTATTCCAGGAACACAAATAGTTGACTAGCCCGCGCGGAGACGCGTCTTTTGACACCTCGCCCGTGCGCCTAGCTCGCATAGTACTTCTGATATTCCAGAAACTCTTTACAGTCAATAGTACTGATACATAGACGAAATCTACCTAAGGGATACACGTTTTTAATAAAAACCTCATATCTTTGCATCCCGGTGACGCAATATCAAGCTGTTTTCAGCATTTTAAATCTTAACTAGACTCCCTGTAACGTTCCCACTAGGGATAATTGACAATTTCGCGAAAAACACTTTTTCGTTTATTGACTTGTAAAAATTTTCAAAAAACTCCCTTTAGAAAGCACTATTTTAAATTTTATTCAAAATTTTCAGTCTATTCCTGGTTTTTAATAATTTACTCCGATACTTACCTGCCTTACCTGTACTCCCGTGCGCGTTCCGCGAAGTCGAGTCCCGTTTCGGTGGTGTTATTCGGTGTTTTTACATACTTTTTGGTCATAAAATCAGTTTTTTCAGGACAATTCCCGATTTTTCTTCGGGATTATTCCAGGAACACAAATAGTTGACTAGCCCGCGCGGAGACGCGTCTTTTGACACCTCGCCCGTGCGCCTAGCTCGCATAGTACTTCTGATATTCCAGAAACTCTTTACAGTCAATAGTACTGATACATAGACGAAATCTACCTAAGGGATACACGTTTTTAATAAAAACCTCATATCTTTGCATCCCGGTGACGCAATATCAAGCTGTTTTCAGCATTTTAAATCTTAACTAGACTCCCTGTAACGTTCCCACTAGGGATAATTGACAATTTCGCGAAAAACACTTTTTCGTTTATTGACTTGTAAAAATTTTCAAAAAACTCCCTTTAGAAAGCACTATTTTAAATTTTATTCAAAATTTTCAGTCTATTCCTGGTTTTTAATAATTTACTCCGATACTTACCTGCCTTACCTGTACTCCCGTGCGCGTTCCGCGAAGTCGAGTCCCGTTTCGGTGGTGTTATTCGGTGTTTTTACATACTTTTTGGTCATAAAATCAGTTTTTTCAGGACAATTCCCGATTTTTCTTCGGGATTATTCCAGGAACACAAATAGTTGACTAGCCCGCGCGGAGACGCGTCTTTTGACACCTCGCCCGTGCGCCTAGCTCGCATAGTACTTCTGATATTCCAGAAACTCTTTACAGTCAATAGTACTGATACATAGACGAAATCTACCTAAGGGATACACGTTTTTAATAAAAACCTCATATCTTTGCATCCCGGTGACGCAATATCAAGCTGTTTTCAGCATTTTAAATCTTAACTAGACTCCCTGTAACGTTCCCACTAGGGATAATTGACAATTTCGCGAAAAACACTTTTTCGTTTATTGACTTGTAAAAATTTTCAAAAAACTCCCTTTAGAAAGCACTATTTTAAATTTTATTCAAAATTTTCAGTCTATTCCTGGTTTTTAATAATTTACTCCGATACTTACCTGCCTTACCTGTACTCCCGTGCGCGTTCCGCGAAGTCGAGTCCCGTTTCGGTGGTGTTATTCGGTGTTTTTACATACTTTTTGGTCATAAAATCAGTTTTTTCAGGACAATTCCCGATTTTTCTTCGGGATTATTCCAGGAACACAAATAGTTGACTAGCCCGCGCGGAGACGCGTCTTTTGACACCTCGCCCGTGCGCCTAGCTCGCATAGTACTTCTGATATTCCAGAAACTCTTTACAGTCAATAGTACTGATACATAGACGAAATCTACCTAAGGGATACACGTTTCTCATGGCGGAATGGAAGGTGCGACTATCGCAACCCAGCGCAGGGCACGCCGCGATAGCGGCGATAAGACCCCTCTTTGAGGAGTGGCTAGAGAGGCGTCACGGCGCTCTCACGTACCGCCTGACGCAGGTCCTCTCCGGACACGGATGTTTCGGGAGGTTCCTGCACATCATCAGGCGGGAGGAGACGCCCGGGTGTCACCACTGCCAGGATCGCCCAGAGGACACGGTGGAGCACACGGTGGAGGTCTGCCCTGCTTGGGCGGAGCCCCGCCGTGTCCTCGTAGAGGCGATCGGCAACGGCGGCGACCTCTCGCGCCCGGCCCTGGTGCAAGCCATGGTCCGGGGCGAGAGAGAATGGGAGGCAGTCACCTCCTTCTGCGAAGCAGTCATGCTAGCGAAGGAGGTGGCTGGGAGGCTGAGGGAAAGAACCTCACGCCTCAGCCGCCGCGGGAGACGCTCCGGGCGTCGGGAGCCGCGTGACGACTCCCGGCCACCGTAGGCGCGGGCCTGCGGGCGGTGAGTAATGGGTAGCTCACCGTCCGATCAGGACCAGGCCCGTGCCGGACGGCGCGTTGTGTTCCACGCGCGCCTCAAAGAGATGTCAGCAGAGGACGGGGCCCCACAGGGCCGAAGCCTGCCGGGGCGGTGGGATTTTCCGAAAGGTTAACCGCTGCCCTGGAACAGAAAGGGCTAAGGAAGGAACACGGGTGGGTTTTAGTCAGTAAAAGTCTGACACTCCCTTCCGCTCCACCCAGAGCGGGAGGGGTCATTTGATGATTTCCCATCCACAAAAAAAAAAAAAAAAAAAAAAAAAAAGGGATACACGTTTTTAATAAAAACCTCATATCTTTGCATCCCGGTGACGCAATATCAAGCTGTTTTCAGCATTTTAAATCTTAACTAGACTCCCTGTAACGTTCCCACTAGGGATAATTGACAATTTCGCGAAAAACACTTTTTCGTTTATTGACTTGTAAAAATTTTCAAAAAACTCCCTTTAGAAAGCACTATTTTAAATTTTATTCAAAATTTTCAGTCTATTCCTGGTTTTTAATAATTTACTCCGATACTTACCTGCCTTACCTGTACTCCCGTGCGCGTTCCGCGAAGTCGAGTCCCGTTTCGGTGGTGTTATTCGGTGTTTTTACATACTTTTTGGTCATAAAATCAGTTTTTTCAGGACAATTCCCGATTTTTCTTCGGGATTATTCCAGGAACACAAATAGTTGACTAGCCCGCGCGGAGACGCGTCTTTTGACACCTCGCCCGTGCGCCTAGCTCGCATAGTACTTCTGATATTCCAGAAACTCTTTACAGTCAATAGTACTGATACATAGACGAAATCTACCTAAGGGATACACGTTTTTAATAAAAACCTCATATCTTTGCATCCCGGTGACGCAATATCAAGCTGTTTTCAGCATTTTAAATCTTAACTAGACTCCCTGTAACGTTCCCACTAGGGATAATTGACAATTTCGCGAAAAACACTTTTTCGTTTATTGACTTGTAAAAATTTTCAAAAAACTCCCTTTAGAAAGCACTATTTTAAATTTTATTCAAAATTTTCAGTCTATTCCTGGTTTTTAATAATTTACTCCGATACTTACCTGCCTTACCTGTACTCCCGTGCGCGTTCCGCGAAGTCGAGTCCCGTTTCGGTGGTGTTATTCGGTGTTTTTACATACTTTTTGGTCATAAAATCAGTTTTTTCAGGACAATTCCCGATTTTTCTTCGGGATTATTCCAGGAACACAAATAGTTGACTAGCCCGCGCGGAGACGCGTCTTTTGACACCTCGCCCGTGCGCCTAGCTCGCATAGTACTTCTGATATTCCAGAAACTCTTTACAGTCAATAGTACTGATACATAGACGAAATCTACCTAAGGGATACACGTTTTTAATAAAAACCTCATATCTTTGCATCCCGGTGACGCAATATCAAGCTGTTTTCAGCATTTTAAATCTTAACTAGACTCCCTGTAACGTTCCCACTAGGGATAATTGACAATTTCGCGAAAAACACTTTTTCGTTTATTGACTTGTAAAAATTTTCAAAAAACTCCCTTTAGAAAGCACTATTTTAAATTTTATTCAAAATTTTCAGTCTATTCCTGGTTTTTAATAATTTACTCCGATACTTACCTGCCTTACCTGTACTCCCGTGCGCGTTCCGCGAAGTCGAGTCCCGTTTCGGTGGTGTTATTCGGTGTTTTTACATACTTTTTGGTCATAAAATCAGTTTTTTCAGGACAATTCCCGATTTTTCTTCGGGATTATTCCAGGAACACAAATAGTTGACTAGCCCGCGCGGAGACGCGTCTTTTGACACCTCGCCCGTGCGCCTAGCTCGCATAGTACTTCTGATATTCCAGAAACTCTTTACAGTCAATAGTACTGATACATAGACGAAATCTACCTAAGGGATACACGTTTTTAATAAAAACCTCATATCTTTGCATCCCGGTGACGCAATATCAAGCTGTTTTCAGCATTTTAAATCTTAACTAGACTCCCTGTAACGTTCCCACTAGGGATAATTGACAATTTCGCGAAAAACACTTTTTCGTTTATTGACTTGTAAAAATTTTCAAAAAACTCCCTTTAGAAAGCACTATTTTAAATTTTATTCAAAATTTTCAGTCTATTCCTGGTTTTTAATAATTTACTCCGATACTTACCTGCCTTACCTGTACTCCCGTGCGCGTTCCGCGAAGTCGAGTCCCGTTTCGGTGGTGTTATTCGGTGTTTTTACATACTTTTTGGTCATAAAATCAGTTTTTTCAGGACAATTCCCGATTTTTCTTCGGGATTATTCCAGGAACACAAATAGTTGACTAGCCCGCGCGGAGACGCGTCTTTTGACACCTCGCCCGTGCGCCTAGCTCGCATAGTACTTCTGATATTCCAGAAACTCTTTACAGTCAATAGTACTGATACATAGACGAAATCTACCTAAGGGATACACGTTTTTAATAAAAACCTCATATCTTTGCATCCCGGTGACGCAATATCAAGCTGTTTTCAGCATTTTAAATCTTAACTAGACTCCCTGTAACGTTCCCACTAGGGATAATTGACAATTTCGCGAAAAACACTTTTTCGTTTATTGACTTGTAAAAATTTTCAAAAAACTCCCTTTAGAAAGCACTATTTTAAATTTTATTCAAAATTTTCAGTCTATTCCTGGTTTTTAATAATTTACTCCGATACTTACCTGCCTTACCTGTACTCCCGTGCGCGTTCCGCGAAGTCGAGTCCCGTTTCGGTGGTGTTATTCGGTGTTTTTACATACTTTTTGGTCATAAAATCAGTTTTTTCAGGACAATTCCCGATTTTTCTTCGGGATTATTCCAGGAACACAAATAGTTGACTAGCCCGCGCGGAGACGCGTCTTTTGACACCTCGCCCGTGCGCCTAGCTCGCATAGTACTTCTGATATTCCAGAAACTCTTTACAGTCAATAGTACTGATACATAGACGAAATCTACCTAAGGGATACACGTTTTTAATAAAAACCTCATATCTTTGCATCCCGGTGACGCAATATCAAGCTGTTTTCAGCATTTTAAATCTTAACTAGACTCCCTGTAACGTTCCCACTAGGGATAATTGACAATTTCGCGAAAAACACTTTTTCGTTTATTGACTTGTAAAAATTTTCAAAAAACTCCCTTTAGAAAGCACTATTTTAAATTTTATTCAAAATTTTCAGTCTATTCCTGGTTTTTAATAATTTACTCCGATACTTACCTGCCTTACCTGTACTCCCGTGCGCGTTCCGCGAAGTCGAGTCCCGTTTCGGTGGTGTTATTCGGTGTTTTTACATACTTTTTGGTCATAAAATCAGTTTTTTCAGGACAATTCCCGATTTTTCTTCGGGATTATTCCAGGAACACAAATAGTTGACTAGCCCGCGCGGAGACGCGTCTTTTGACACCTCGCCCGTGCGCCTAGCTCGCATAGTACTTCTGATATTCCAGAAACTCTTTACAGTCAATAGTACTGATACATAGACGAAATCTACCTAAGGGATACACGTTTTTAATAAAAACCTCATATCTTTGCATCCCGGTGACGCAATATCAAGCTGTTTTCAGCATTTTAAATCTTAACTAGACTCCCTGTAACGTTCCCACTAGGGATAATTGACAATTTCGCGAAAAACACTTTTTCGTTTATTGACTTGTAAAAATTTTCAAAAAACTCCCTTTAGAAAGCACTATTTTAAATTTTATTCAAAATTTTCAGTCTATTCCTGGTTTTTAATAATTTACTCCGATACTTACCTGCCTTACCTGTACTCCCGTGCGCGTTCCGCGAAGTCGAGTCCCGTTTCGGTGGTGTTATTCGGTGTTTTTACATACTTTTTGGTCATAAAATCAGTTTTTTCAGGACAATTCCCGATTTTTCTTCGGGATTATTCCAGGAACACAAATAGTTGACTAGCCCGCGCGGAGACGCGTCTTTTGACACCTCGCCCGTGCGCCTAGCTCGCATAGTACTTCTGATATTCCAGAAACTCTTTACAGTCAATAGTACTGATACATAGACGAAATCTACCTAAGGGATACACGTTTTTAATAAAAACCTCATATCTTTGCATCCCGGTGACGCAATATCAAGCTGTTTTCAGCATTTTAAATCTTAACTAGACTCCCTGTAACGTTCCCACTAGGGATAATTGACAATTTCGCGAAAAACACTTTTTCGTTTATTGACTTGTAAAAATTTTCAAAAAACTCCCTTTAGAAAGCACTATTTTAAATTTTATTCAAAATTTTCAGTCTATTCCTGGTTTTTAATAATTTACTCCGATACTTACCTGCCTTACCTGTACTCCCGTGCGCGTTCCGCGAAGTCGAGTCCCGTTTCGGTGGTGTTATTCGGTGTTTTTACATACTTTTTGGTCATAAAATCAGTTTTTTCAGGACAATTCCCGATTTTTCTTCGGGATTATTCCAGGAACACAAATAGTTGACTAGCCCGCGCGGAGACGCGTCTTTTGACACCTCGCCCGTGCGCCTAGCTCGCATAGTACTTCTGATATTCCAGAAACTCTTTACAGTCAATAGTACTGATACATAGACGAAATCTACCTAAGGGATACACGTTTTTAATAAAAACCTCATATCTTTGCATCCCGGTGACGCAATATCAAGCTGTTTTCAGCATTTTAAATCTTAACTAGACTCCCTGTAACGTTCCCACTAGGGATAATTGACAATTTCGCGAAAAACACTTTTTCGTTTATTGACTTGTAAAAATTTTCAAAAAACTCCCTTTAGAAAGCACTATTTTAAATTTTATTCAAAATTTTCAGTCTATTCCTGGTTTTTAATAATTTACTCCGATACTTACCTGCCTTACCTGTACTCCCGTGCGCGTTCCGCGAAGTCGAGTCCCGTTTCGGTGGTGTTATTCGGTGTTTTTACATACTTTTTGGTCATAAAATCAGTTTTTTCAGGACAATTCCCGATTTTTCTTCGGGATTATTCCAGGAACACAAATAGTTGACTAGCCCGCGCGGAGACGCGTCTTTTGACACCTCGCCCGTGCGCCTAGCTCGCATAGTACTTCTGATATTCCAGAAACTCTTTACAGTCAATAGTACTGATACATAGACGAAATCTACCTAAGGGATACACGTTTTTAATAAAAACCTCATATCTTTGCATCCCGGTGACGCAATATCAAGCTGTTTTCAGCATTTTAAATCTTAACTAGACTCCCTGTAACGTTCCCACTAGGGATAATTGACAATTTCGCGAAAAACACTTTTTCGTTTATTGACTTGTAAAAATTTTCAAAAAACTCCCTTTAGAAAGCACTATTTTAAATTTTATTCAAAATTTTCAGTCTATTCCTGGTTTTTAATAATTTACTCCGATACTTACCTGCCTTACCTGTACTCCCGTGCGCGTTCCGCGAAGTCGAGTCCCGTTTCGGTGGTGTTATTCGGTGTTTTTACATACTTTTTGGTCATAAAATCAGTTTTTTCAGGACAATTCCCGATTTTTCTTCGGGATTATTCCAGGAACACAAATAGTTGACTAGCCCGCGCGGAGACGCGTCTTTTGACACCTCGCCCGTGCGCCTAGCTCGCATAGTACTTCTGATATTCCAGAAACTCTTTACAGTCAATAGTACTGATACATAGACGAAATCTACCTAAGGGATACACGTTTTTAATAAAAACCTCATATCTTTGCATCCCGGTGACGCAATATCAAGCTGTTTTCAGCATTTTAAATCTTAACTAGACTCCCTGTAACGTTCCCACTAGGGATAATTGACAATTTCGCGAAAAACACTTTTTCGTTTATTGACTTGTAAAAATTTTCAAAAAACTCCCTTTAGAAAGCACTATTTTAAATTTTATTCAAAATTTTCAGTCTATTCCTGGTTTTTAATAATTTACTCCGATACTTACCTGCCTTACCTGTACTCCCGTGCGCGTTCCGCGAAGTCGAGTCCCGTTTCGGTGGTGTTATTCGGTGTTTTTACATACTTTTTGGTCATAAAATCAGTTTTTTCAGGACAATTCCCGATTTTTCTTCGGGATTATTCCAGGAACACAAATAGTTGACTAGCCCGCGCGGAGACGCGTCTTTTGACACCTCGCCCGTGCGCCTAGCTCGCATAGTACTTCTGATATTCCAGAAACTCTTTACAGTCAATAGTACTGATACATAGACGAAATCTACCTAAGGGATACACGTTTTTAATAAAAACCTCATATCTTTGCATCCCGGTGACGCAATATCAAGCTGTTTTCAGCATTTTAAATCTTAACTAGACTCCCTGTAACGTTCCCACTAGGGATAATTGACAATTTCGCGAAAAACACTTTTTCGTTTATTGACTTGTAAAAATTTTCAAAAAACTCCCTTTAGAAAGCACTATTTTAAATTTTATTCAAAATTTTCAGTCTATTCCTGGTTTTTAATAATTTACTCCGATACTTACCTGCCTTACCTGTACTCCCGTGCGCGTTCCGCGAAGTCGAGTCCCGTTTCGGTGGTGTTATTCGGTGTTTTTACATACTTTTTGGTCATAAAATCAGTTTTTTCAGGACAATTCCCGATTTTTCTTCGGGATTATTCCAGGAACACAAATAGTTGACTAGCCCGCGCGGAGACGCGTCTTTTGACACCTCGCCCGTGCGCCTAGCTCGCATAGTACTTCTGATATTCCAGAAACTCTTTACAGTCAATAGTACTGATACATAGACGAAATCTACCTAAGGGATACACGTTTTTAATAAAAACCTCATATCTTTGCATCCCGGTGACGCAATATCAAGCTGTTTTCAGCATTTTAAATCTTAACTAGACTCCCTGTAACGTTCCCACTAGGGATAATTGACAATTTCGCGAAAAACACTTTTTCGTTTATTGACTTGTAAAAATTTTCAAAAAACTCCCTTTAGAAAGCACTATTTTAAATTTTATTCAAAATTTTCAGTCTATTCCTGGTTTTTAATAATTTACTCCGATACTTACCTGCCTTACCTGTACTCCCGTGCGCGTTCCGCGAAGTCGAGTCCCGTTTCGGTGGTGTTATTCGGTGTTTTTACATACTTTTTGGTCATAAAATCAGTTTTTTCAGGACAATTCCCGATTTTTCTTCGGGATTATTCCAGGAACACAAATAGTTGACTAGCCCGCGCGGAGACGCGTCTTTTGACACCTCGCCCGTGCGCCTAGCTCGCATAGTACTTCTGATATTCCAGAAACTCTTTACAGTCAATAGTACTGATACATAGACGAAATCTACCTAAGGGATACACGTTTTTAATAAAAACCTCATATCTTTGCATCCCGGTGACGCAATATCAAGCTGTTTTCAGCATTTTAAATCTTAACTAGACTCCCTGTAACGTTCCCACTAGGGATAATTGACAATTTCGCGAAAAACACTTTTTCGTTTATTGACTTGTAAAAATTTTCAAAAAACTCCCTTTAGAAAGCACTATTTTAAATTTTATTCAAAATTTTCAGTCTATTCCTGGTTTTTAATAATTTACTCCGATACTTACCTGCCTTACCTGTACTCCCGTGCGCGTTCCGCGAAGTCGAGTCCCGTTTCGGTGGTGTTATTCGGTGTTTTTACATACTTTTTGGTCATAAAATCAGTTTTTTCAGGACAATTCCCGATTTTTCTTCGGGATTATTCCAGGAACACAAATAGTTGACTAGCCCGCGCGGAGACGCGTCTTTTGACACCTCGCCCGTGCGCCTAGCTCGCATAGTACTTCTGATATTCCAGAAACTCTTTACAGTCAATAGTACTGATACATAGACGAAATCTACCTAAGGGATACACGTTTTTAATAAAAACCTCATATCTTTGCATCCCGGTGACGCAATATCAAGCTGTTTTCAGCATTTTAAATCTTAACTAGACTCCCTGTAACGTTCCCACTAGGGATAATTGACAATTTCGCGAAAAACACTTTTTCGTTTATTGACTTGTAAAAATTTTCAAAAAACTCCCTTTAGAAAGCACTATTTTAAATTTTATTCAAAATTTTCAGTCTATTCCTGGTTTTTAATAATTTACTCCGATACTTACCTGCCTTACCTGTACTCCCGTGCGCGTTCCGCGAAGTCGAGTCCCGTTTCGGTGGTGTTATTCGGTGTTTTTACATACTTTTTGGTCATAAAATCAGTTTTTTCAGGACAATTCCCGATTTTTCTTCGGGATTATTCCAGGAACACAAATAGTTGACTAGCCCGCGCGGAGACGCGTCTTTTGACACCTCGCCCGTGCGCCTAGCTCGCATAGTACTTCTGATATTCCAGAAACTCTTTACAGTCAATAGTACTGATACATAGACGAAATCTACCTAAGGGATACACGTTTTTAATAAAAACCTCATATCTTTGCATCCCGGTGACGCAATATCAAGCTGTTTTCAGCATTTTAAATCTTAACTAGACTCCCTGTAACGTTCCCACTAGGGATAATTGACAATTTCGCGAAAAACACTTTTTCGTTTATTGACTTGTAAAAATTTTCAAAAAACTCCCTTTAGAAAGCACTATTTTAAATTTTATTCAAAATTTTCAGTCTATTCCTGGTTTTTAATAATTTACTCCGATACTTACCTGCCTTACCTGTACTCCCGTGCGCGTTCCGCGAAGTCGAGTCCCGTTTCGGTGGTGTTATTCGGTGTTTTTACATACTTTTTGGTCATAAAATCAGTTTTTTCAGGACAATTCCCGATTTTTCTTCGGGATTATTCCAGGAACACAAATAGTTGACTAGCCCGCGCGGAGACGCGTCTTTTGACACCTCGCCCGTGCGCCTAGCTCGCATAGTACTTCTGATATTCCAGAAACTCTTTACAGTCAATAGTACTGATACATAGACGAAATCTACCTAAGGGATACACGTTTTTAATAAAAACCTCATATCTTTGCATCCCGGTGACGCAATATCAAGCTGTTTTCAGCATTTTAAATCTTAACTAGACTCCCTGTAACGTTCCCACTAGGGATAATTGACAATTTCGCGAAAAACACTTTTTCGTTTATTGACTTGTAAAAATTTTCAAAAAACTCCCTTTAGAAAGCACTATTTTAAATTTTATTCAAAATTTTCAGTCTATTCCTGGTTTTTAATAATTTACTCCGATACTTACCTGCCTTACCTGTACTCCCGTGCGCGTTCCGCGAAGTCGAGTCCCGTTTCGGTGGTGTTATTCGGTGTTTTTACATACTTTTTGGTCATAAAATCAGTTTTTTCAGGACAATTCCCGATTTTTCTTCGGGATTATTCCAGGAACACAAATAGTTGACTAGCCCGCGCGGAGACGCGTCTTTTGACACCTCGCCCGTGCGCCTAGCTCGCATAGTACTTCTGATATTCCAGAAACTCTTTACAGTCAATAGTACTGATACATAGACGAAATCTACCTAAGGGATACACGTTTTTAATAAAAACCTCATATCTTTGCATCCCGGTGACGCAATATCAAGCTGTTTTCAGCATTTTAAATCTTAACTAGACTCCCTGTAACGTTCCCACTAGGGATAATTGACAATTTCGCGAAAAACACTTTTTCGTTTATTGACTTGTAAAAATTTTCAAAAAACTCCCTTTAGAAAGCACTATTTTAAATTTTATTCAAAATTTTCAGTCTATTCCTGGTTTTTAATAATTTACTCCGATACTTACCTGCCTTACCTGTACTCCCGTGCGCGTTCCGCGAAGTCGAGTCCCGTTTCGGTGGTGTTATTCGGTGTTTTTACATACTTTTTGGTCATAAAATCAGTTTTTTCAGGACAATTCCCGATTTTTCTTCGGGATTATTCCAGGAACACAAATAGTTGACTAGCCCGCGCGGAGACGCGTCTTTTGACACCTCGCCCGTGCGCCTAGCTCGCATAGTACTTCTGATATTCCAGAAACTCTTTACAGTCAATAGTACTGATACATAGACGAAATCTACCTAAGGGATACACGTTTTTAATAAAAACCTCATATCTTTGCATCCCGGTGACGCAATATCAAGCTGTTTTCAGCATTTTAAATCTTAACTAGACTCCCTGTAACGTTCCCACTAGGGATAATTGACAATTTCGCGAAAAACACTTTTTCGTTTATTGACTTGTAAAAATTTTCAAAAAACTCCCTTTAGAAAGCACTATTTTAAATTTTATTCAAAATTTTCAGTCTATTCCTGGTTTTTAATAATTTACTCCGATACTTACCTGCCTTACCTGTACTCCCGTGCGCGTTCCGCGAAGTCGAGTCCCGTTTCGGTGGTGTTATTCGGTGTTTTTACATACTTTTTGGTCATAAAATCAGTTTTTTCAGGACAATTCCCGATTTTTCTTCGGGATTATTCCAGGAACACAAATAGTTGACTAGCCCGCGCGGAGACGCGTCTTTTGACACCTCGCCCGTGCGCCTAGCTCGCATAGTACTTCTGATATTCCAGAAACTCTTTACAGTCAATAGTACTGATACATAGACGAAATCTACCTAAGGGATACACGTTTTTAATAAAAACCTCATATCTTTGCATCCCGGTGACGCAATATCAAGCTGTTTTCAGCATTTTAAATCTTAACTAGACTCCCTGTAACGTTCCCACTAGGGATAATTGACAATTTCGCGAAAAACACTTTTTCGTTTATTGACTTGTAAAAATTTTCAAAAAACTCCCTTTAGAAAGCACTATTTTAAATTTTATTCAAAATTTTCAGTCTATTCCTGGTTTTTAATAATTTACTCCGATACTTACCTGCCTTACCTGTACTCCCGTGCGCGTTCCGCGAAGTCGAGTCCCGTTTCGGTGGTGTTATTCGGTGTTTTTACATACTTTTTGGTCATAAAATCAGTTTTTTCAGGACAATTCCCGATTTTTCTTCGGGATTATTCCAGGAACACAAATAGTTGACTAGCCCGCGCGGAGACGCGTCTTTTGACACCTCGCCCGTGCGCCTAGCTCGCATAGTACTTCTGATATTCCAGAAACTCTTTACAGTCAATAGTACTGATACATAGACGAAATCTACCTAAGGGATACACGTTTTTAATAAAAACCTCATATCTTTGCATCCCGGTGACGCAATATCAAGCTGTTTTCAGCATTTTAAATCTTAACTAGACTCCCTGTAACGTTCCCACTAGGGATAATTGACAATTTCGCGAAAAACACTTTTTCGTTTATTGACTTGTAAAAATTTTCAAAAAACTCCCTTTAGAAAGCACTATTTTAAATTTTATTCAAAATTTTCAGTCTATTCCTGGTTTTTAATAATTTACTCCGATACTTACCTGCCTTACCTGTACTCCCGTGCGCGTTCCGCGAAGTCGAGTCCCGTTTCGGTGGTGTTATTCGGTGTTTTTACATACTTTTTGGTCATAAAATCAGTTTTTTCAGGACAATTCCCGATTTTTCTTCGGGATTATTCCAGGAACACAAATAGTTGACTAGCCCGCGCGGAGACGCGTCTTTTGACACCTCGCCCGTGCGCCTAGCTCGCATAGTACTTCTGATATTCCAGAAACTCTTTACAGTCAATAGTACTGATACATAGACGAAATCTACCTAAGGGATACACGTTTTTAATAAAAACCTCATATCTTTGCATCCCGGTGACGCAATATCAAGCTGTTTTCAGCATTTTAAATCTTAACTAGACTCCCTGTAACGTTCCCACTAGGGATAATTGACAATTTCGCGAAAAACACTTTTTCGTTTATTGACTTGTAAAAATTTTCAAAAAACTCCCTTTAGAAAGCACTATTTTAAATTTTATTCAAAATTTTCAGTCTATTCCTGGTTTTTAATAATTTACTCCGATACTTACCTGCCTTACCTGTACTCCCGTGCGCGTTCCGCGAAGTCGAGTCCCGTTTCGGTGGTGTTATTCGGTGTTTTTACATACTTTTTGGTCATAAAATCAGTTTTTTCAGGACAATTCCCGATTTTTCTTCGGGATTATTCCAGGAACACAAATAGTTGACTAGCCCGCGCGGAGACGCGTCTTTTGACACCTCGCCCGTGCGCCTAGCTCGCATAGTACTTCTGATATTCCAGAAACTCTTTACAGTCAATAGTACTGATACATAGACGAAATCTACCTAAGGGATACACGTTTTTAATAAAAACCTCATATCTTTGCATCCCGGTGACGCAATATCAAGCTGTTTTCAGCATTTTAAATCTTAACTAGACTCCCTGTAACGTTCCCACTAGGGATAATTGACAATTTCGCGAAAAACACTTTTTCGTTTATTGACTTGTAAAAATTTTCAAAAAACTCCCTTTAGAAAGCACTATTTTAAATTTTATTCAAAATTTTCAGTCTATTCCTGGTTTTTAATAATTTACTCCGATACTTACCTGCCTTACCTGTACTCCCGTGCGCGTTCCGCGAAGTCGAGTCCCGTTTCGGTGGTGTTATTCGGTGTTTTTACATACTTTTTGGTCATAAAATCAGTTTTTTCAGGACAATTCCCGATTTTTCTTCGGGATTATTCCAGGAACACAAATAGTTGACTAGCCCGCGCGGAGACGCGTCTTTTGACACCTCGCCCGTGCGCCTAGCTCGCATAGTACTTCTGATATTCCAGAAACTCTTTACAGTCAATAGTACTGATACATAGACGAAATCTACCTAAGGGATACACGTTTTTAATAAAAACCTCATATCTTTGCATCCCGGTGACGCAATATCAAGCTGTTTTCAGCATTTTAAATCTTAACTAGACTCCCTGTAACGTTCCCACTAGGGATAATTGACAATTTCGCGAAAAACACTTTTTCGTTTATTGACTTGTAAAAATTTTCAAAAAACTCCCTTTAGAAAGCACTATTTTAAATTTTATTCAAAATTTTCAGTCTATTCCTGGTTTTTAATAATTTACTCCGATACTTACCTGCCTTACCTGTACTCCCGTGCGCGTTCCGCGAAGTCGAGTCCCGTTTCGGTGGTGTTATTCGGTGTTTTTACATACTTTTTGGTCATAAAATCAGTTTTTTCAGGACAATTCCCGATTTTTCTTCGGGATTATTCCAGGAACACAAATAGTTGACTAGCCCGCGCGGAGACGCGTCTTTTGACACCTCGCCCGTGCGCCTAGCTCGCATAGTACTTCTGATATTCCAGAAACTCTTTACAGTCAATAGTACTGATACATAGACGAAATCTACCTAAGGGATACACGTTTTTAATAAAAACCTCATATCTTTGCATCCCGGTGACGCAATATCAAGCTGTTTTCAGCATTTTAAATCTTAACTAGACTCCCTGTAACGTTCCCACTAGGGATAATTGACAATTTCGCGAAAAACACTTTTTCGTTTATTGACTTGTAAAAATTTTCAAAAAACTCCCTTTAGAAAGCACTATTTTAAATTTTATTCAAAATTTTCAGTCTATTCCTGGTTTTTAATAATTTACTCCGATACTTACCTGCCTTACCTGTACTCCCGTGCGCGTTCCGCGAAGTCGAGTCCCGTTTCGGTGGTGTTATTCGGTGTTTTTACATACTTTTTGGTCATAAAATCAGTTTTTTCAGGACAATTCCCGATTTTTCTTCGGGATTATTCCAGGAACACAAATAGTTGACTAGCCCGCGCGGAGACGCGTCTTTTGACACCTCGCCCGTGCGCCTAGCTCGCATAGTACTTCTGATATTCCAGAAACTCTTTACAGTCAATAGTACTGATACATAGACGAAATCTACCTAAGGGATACACGTTTTTAATAAAAACCTCATATCTTTGCATCCCGGTGACGCAATATCAAGCTGTTTTCAGCATTTTAAATCTTAACTAGACTCCCTGTAACGTTCCCACTAGGGATAATTGACAATTTCGCGAAAAACACTTTTTCGTTTATTGACTTGTAAAAATTTTCAAAAAACTCCCTTTAGAAAGCACTATTTTAAATTTTATTCAAAATTTTCAGTCTATTCCTGGTTTTTAATAATTTACTCCGATACTTACCTGCCTTACCTGTACTCCCGTGCGCGTTCCGCGAAGTCGAGTCCCGTTTCGGTGGTGTTATTCGGTGTTTTTACATACTTTTTGGTCATAAAATCAGTTTTTTCAGGACAATTCCCGATTTTTCTTCGGGATTATTCCAGGAACACAAATAGTTGACTAGCCCGCGCGGAGACGCGTCTTTTGACACCTCGCCCGTGCGCCTAGCTCGCATAGTACTTCTGATATTCCAGAAACTCTTTACAGTCAATAGTACTGATACATAGACGAAATCTACCTAAGGGATACACGTTTTTAATAAAAACCTCATATCTTTGCATCCCGGTGACGCAATATCAAGCTGTTTTCAGCATTTTAAATCTTAACTAGACTCCCTGTAACGTTCCCACTAGGGATAATTGACAATTTCGCGAAAAACACTTTTTCGTTTATTGACTTGTAAAAATTTTCAAAAAACTCCCTTTAGAAAGCACTATTTTAAATTTTATTCAAAATTTTCAGTCTATTCCTGGTTTTTAATAATTTACTCCGATACTTACCTGCCTTACCTGTACTCCCGTGCGCGTTCCGCGAAGTCGAGTCCCGTTTCGGTGGTGTTATTCGGTGTTTTTACATACTTTTTGGTCATAAAATCAGTTTTTTCAGGACAATTCCCGATTTTTCTTCGGGATTATTCCAGGAACACAAATAGTTGACTAGCCCGCGCGGAGACGCGTCTTTTGACACCTCGCCCGTGCGCCTAGCTCGCATAGTACTTCTGATATTCCAGAAACTCTTTACAGTCAATAGTACTGATACATAGACGAAATCTACCTAAGGGATACACGTTTTTAATAAAAACCTCATATCTTTGCATCCCGGTGACGCAATATCAAGCTGTTTTCAGCATTTTAAATCTTAACTAGACTCCCTGTAACGTTCCCACTAGGGATAATTGACAATTTCGCGAAAAACACTTTTTCGTTTATTGACTTGTAAAAATTTTCAAAAAACTCCCTTTAGAAAGCACTATTTTAAATTTTATTCAAAATTTTCAGTCTATTCCTGGTTTTTAATAATTTACTCCGATACTTACCTGCCTTACCTGTACTCCCGTGCGCGTTCCGCGAAGTCGAGTCCCGTTTCGGTGGTGTTATTCGGTGTTTTTACATACTTTTTGGTCATAAAATCAGTTTTTTCAGGACAATTCCCGATTTTTCTTCGGGATTATTCCAGGAACACAAATAGTTGACTAGCCCGCGCGGAGACGCGTCTTTTGACACCTCGCCCGTGCGCCTAGCTCGCATAGTACTTCTGATATTCCAGAAACTCTTTACAGTCAATAGTACTGATACATAGACGAAATCTACCTAAGGGATACACGTTTTTAATAAAAACCTCATATCTTTGCATCCCGGTGACGCAATATCAAGCTGTTTTCAGCATTTTAAATCTTAACTAGACTCCCTGTAACGTTCCCACTAGGGATAATTGACAATTTCGCGAAAAACACTTTTTCGTTTATTGACTTGTAAAAATTTTCAAAAAACTCCCTTTAGAAAGCACTATTTTAAATTTTATTCAAAATTTTCAGTCTATTCCTGGTTTTTAATAATTTACTCCGATACTTACCTGCCTTACCTGTACTCCCGTGCGCGTTCCGCGAAGTCGAGTCCCGTTTCGGTGGTGTTATTCGGTGTTTTTACATACTTTTTGGTCATAAAATCAGTTTTTTCAGGACAATTCCCGATTTTTCTTCGGGATTATTCCAGGAACACAAATAGTTGACTAGCCCGCGCGGAGACGCGTCTTTTGACACCTCGCCCGTGCGCCTAGCTCGCATAGTACTTCTGATATTCCAGAAACTCTTTACAGTCAATAGTACTGATACATAGACGAAATCTACCTAAGGGATACACGTTTTTAATAAAAACCTCATATCTTTGCATCCCGGTGACGCAATATCAAGCTGTTTTCAGCATTTTAAATCTTAACTAGACTCCCTGTAACGTTCCCACTAGGGATAATTGACAATTTCGCGAAAAACACTTTTTCGTTTATTGACTTGTAAAAATTTTCAAAAAACTCCCTTTAGAAAGCACTATTTTAAATTTTATTCAAAATTTTCAGTCTATTCCTGGTTTTTAATAATTTACTCCGATACTTACCTGCCTTACCTGTACTCCCGTGCGCGTTCCGCGAAGTCGAGTCCCGTTTCGGTGGTGTTATTCGGTGTTTTTACATACTTTTTGGTCATAAAATCAGTTTTTTCAGGACAATTCCCGATTTTTCTTCGGGATTATTCCAGGAACACAAATAGTTGACTAGCCCGCGCGGAGACGCGTCTTTTGACACCTCGCCCGTGCGCCTAGCTCGCATAGTACTTCTGATATTCCAGAAACTCTTTACAGTCAATAGTACTGATACATAGACGAAATCTACCTAAGGGATACACGTTTTTAATAAAAACCTCATATCTTTGCATCCCGGTGACGCAATATCAAGCTGTTTTCAGCATTTTAAATCTTAACTAGACTCCCTGTAACGTTCCCACTAGGGATAATTGACAATTTCGCGAAAAACACTTTTTCGTTTATTGACTTGTAAAAATTTTCAAAAAACTCCCTTTAGAAAGCACTATTTTAAATTTTATTCAAAATTTTCAGTCTATTCCTGGTTTTTAATAATTTACTCCGATACTTACCTGCCTTACCTGTACTCCCGTGCGCGTTCCGCGAAGTCGAGTCCCGTTTCGGTGGTGTTATTCGGTGTTTTTACATACTTTTTGGTCATAAAATCAGTTTTTTCAGGACAATTCCCGATTTTTCTTCGGGATTATTCCAGGAACACAAATAGTTGACTAGCCCGCGCGGAGACGCGTCTTTTGACACCTCGCCCGTGCGCCTAGCTCGCATAGTACTTCTGATATTCCAGAAACTCTTTACAGTCAATAGTACTGATACATAGACGAAATCTACCTAAGGGATACACGTTGGGGTGCATGTTGAAGAGCCTCCTCGTGGCGCACCCTGGGCAACGTCGGCTCCAAGTGCCCACCAGATTTTGGTGGACACTTGGGGCTGGCGGCTAATCTTCAACAAACGGGGAAGGGTCACGGTTCCAATCACCGATCATCCTTGATGGTCGGTGAAGGGAACCGGGCTATAGTACGTCCACTCCCCCTCTGCTTACAGAGGAAGGTGAGTGGGCGTAGACTGGGGAGGGGCGGCTCGCGCCGCTGCACCCACGGGAGTGTGGGTCGTGAAGGGAGTCCATGTCCGCGCTGCGTCTGTCCGGTATCCGGCGGCAGCGTGGGGACGCCGGGGCGGCGGTTGGTTTTGCCCAGCCGTCGGCCACACCGTAATTCTGAGTTCAGGACCGGGGGTCCGGGCCACTGAGGCCCGGGCCGCGAGGAAGACAACCTCTCTAAAAAATCACCCCAATCCCAAGGTCTAGCGTGCCGAGGGGATGAATGGCCGGAGGGGATCCGGTCATTAGCGCGAATAGGGACCTCACCCTTAAAAGGACAACATGAAAAAGCAGACTAAAGGAATTATTCCCCAGGCGGGCAACCTCCTCAAGGAGGCACAATCCCGTCCTTCTACGGAAGGCAGCCCCACCGTATATGGGGGGGGCACCGATAGTCTCGTGGGCCGGCACACCACCGCCGACCCGCGTCAACCTGCGTCGCAAGAAAAGGAGCTCCGGGCTAGCCTGGAGCGCCTGTGCGACGCAGAGGTACCGCGCAAGGAGCGCACAGAGGAGAGGAGTGATGCGGGGTCGGAGTCCGACGCCGCATCGGGAGGATCGAGCACGGAAGGCTCAGGGAGCCCGTGCCGCGCGGCCGCTGCTAATAGAAAGGGACGAAGCAAGCGGCCAAGGTCAGTGGGCGGCCAGGGGTCGTCCTCTGACTGGGAGCTGGCCAGGAAGATCCCCGCCACGAGGCGGGGAGGAGTCCGGGGCCGAGGCACAGGGAGGGGCCTCACTGCTCGGGAGGCGGCCGAGCGTGCGGAGGAGCCCGCAAAGGAGGGGGAGACCGGTCGCGCGGTCGCCTCGGAGCCCTCAGGTGACGAGGCGGTTGAGGTTGGCGGCCCCGAGGCGGACCGCAAAAGGAGCTTTGCGGCGGTCGTGGAGGCCGCGATCCGGGACGTGGGATTAAAAAAGCGCCAGGACACTAAGAACAAGGCCATGGACCTGGCAAGGGCCTCCATTATGGCGGCAGCGGAGGCGGCCAACTACGCCGGTCCTTCGGCTGGCGAAGTGGCCGCATTGCGGGCGGACGTGGCTCGCCTGACGGCTGCTACGGAGCTTCTCCAAGAGGAGAACCGGAGGCTCCGTGCAGACCTGGCCGGCCTGAAAGCCCCCGACAAGGAGAGGGCGGAACCGCCAAGCCGGCCCGTGCCGGTGGAGAACCAGGTCTTGGACCTGGTTCGGAAGGAGCTGGCGACCTTCCAGGCGCGTTTCGACGTCCTGGAGGGAATCGTTCTGCGCCCCCCCTTGGCGGGTAGGGCGGCTTCGGGGCCGAAGGCGACCACGTATGCGGCCGCTGCCGCGCCTAAGCCCGGGCCGTCTGGGCGGGCCCAGGTGCCGGCCAAACCGGCGTCGGCAGGAGGAGCCCCGGCACCGGCGAAACCGGCGCCGGCGAAACCGACACCGGCGAAACCGGCGTCGGCTGGCGGAGCCTCGGCGCCTGCAAAACCGGCGCCGGCCCATAAGAACAAGGGCAAAACGGCTGGGAAGGCGAGGGCCCCAGAGCCTTCGCCTCTCCCAGAAGAACCTCCCACGACCAACGCAGAGTGGCAAGTGGTCGGGGAGAGGAGGAAGGCGGCCAAGGCGGCCAGAAAAAAGGCGCAAAGGCGGCGCCGCAAGGAGCGAGCCGTTGAGGCTAGGCTTCGCTCCCCTAAGACCGCGGCTGTAGTCATAACACTACAGCCGGACGCGGTTAAAGGGGGGGTGACCTACGGCGACGTGCTCACGAAGGCAAGAGCGGCGGTGAACCTCCAGGAGCTGGGGATCACCGGGGGCCTCCGGTATAGGGTGACCGCCACTGGTGCCCGCATGCTGGAGATCCCCGGTGCGATGAGTGGCCCCACCGCTGACGCCCTAGCTGAGAAGCTGAGGGCGTCCCTCAATGCGGACGAGGCTCGAGTCTCCAGGCCCGTCAAGTGCGCAGACATGCGCATTATGGGCCTGGATGACTCCATTACGGAGAAGGAGGTGGTAGCCGCCGTCGTCGGGACGGGCGGGTGTCTGGCCGACCAGGTGAAGGCGGGCACCATACGTCCCGACTTCACGGGCATGCGAACCATTACGGTAAGCTGTCCCGTGACGGCGGCGCGACAGATAGTGGAGGGTGGAAGACTCCTGGTGGGCTGGGTGTCAGCGCAGGTCAAGCTGCTGGAGCCCAGACCTCTGAGGTGCTATCGATGCCTCGTGGGACACCATGCGAGCGCCATGTGCACCTCGGAGGACCGCAGCACTCTGTGCTTTCGCTGCGGTAAGCCCGGACATAAGGCCGGCTCGTGCAACGCCACGCCGCACTGCGTCGCATGTGCGGCTGCTGGCAAGCCGGCCGATCACCGGGCGGGGAGCAAGTCCTGCGCCCCACCCACCGAAGCCAGGAGGAAAGGCAGGCCCTCCGCCGCCGTCGCCACCACCACCACCGTCGCCGCCACTGCTGCCGCCGCCGCCACCGCCGCCGCCGCCGCCACTGCCGCCGCCGCCGCCACCGCCGCCGCCGCCGCCACCGCCGCCGCCGCCGCCACCGCCGCCGCTGCTGAAGGGCCTCCTCAAGAGGCCCGGGAGGGGGTTGAAATGGAGGAGTAATGGCTCCTTTACGCCTCCTCCAGGCGAACATCAACCACTGCGCCTGCGCTCAGGACTTGTTGCTCCAGACCATGGCGCAGTGGTCGATTAATATCGCCGTGGTCGCTGAGCCGTACTTTGTCCCGCCCAGGGATGACTGGGTGGAGGACCTTAGCGGCTCAGTGGCCATAATTTCGTCGGCTGCCGCCGGTACCCCGTCCCTCGAATGTGTCACGAAGGGACAGGGGTGCGTAGCAGCACGGTTCGGAGAGATTGTAGTAGTGGGAGTTTACTTCTCTCCGAGCCGAACTCTCGCCGAGCTCCAGAACTCTTTAACAGAGTTGAGTGTCGTCGTCGCCAGGAACCATCCCTTCTCCGTGCTAGTGCTCGGGGACTTCAACGCCAAGAACTTGGCCTGGGGTTCCCGGTGCACGGACGTGCGGGGCAGGATGGTGGAGGACTGGGCTCTGGAAACAGGCCTGGTCGTCCTAAATCGGGGTTCTGTTCCTACGTGTGTGCGGATGCGGGGCGAGTCGGTAGTGGACATCTCGTTCGCCAGCCCCGCTCTGACGCAGCAGGTCATTGACTGGCGCGTCATGGAGGAGGTGGAGACCTACTCCGATCACCGGTATATCCGGTTCGATGTCTCCGCCCAGACCTCCAGCGCGCTGGTCCAACAGGCCCCGAGTGGTCCGCGGTGGGCGCTGAAGCAGCTGGACCGGGAGCTTCTCCTGGAAGCCTCGATCGTGCAGGCCTGGGTGTATTCACCGGACAGGCCTGCTGATATCGACGATGAGGCGGAGTGGTTCCGGGAGGCCATGTCCGAGATTTGTGACGTGGCAATGCCCCGAGTCCGGCCAGGACGCGCCCGACGTCAGGTGTACTGGTGGTCGCAGGAGATCGCGGCGTTACGCAAGGCGTGCGTCGACGCGCGACACCGGTACACCAGGCACCGCAGGCGCCGCATCCGCCCTCCGGATGCGGAAGCCACGGAGGCGGAGCTGTACGGGGGGTACAGAGCGGCGAAGACCGCCCTCCGAGAGGCTGTCCAGCGGGCCAAGGACTTGGCCCGCGAGGAGATGCTGGAGACTCTGAACAGAGATCCATGGGGGCGCCCTTACAAGATGGTGCGGAATAAACTCCGCACCTGGGCCCCCCCGCTGACACAGAGTCTCCGCCCACAGCTGGTGGAGGAGGTGGTGAGCGCTCTGTTCCCTTCACGGGGGGAGCATACTCCCCCGCCTATGGCTCCGCCAATAGCGGTGTCCGAAGCGGACCACATGGACGACGACGACGACACACCCGAAGTGACCGGGGTAGAGCTGGGAGCGGCGGTAGGCAGACTGAAGGCCAAAAATACCGCCCCAGGACCCGATGGCGTGCCGGGTAAAGCCTGGGTCCTGGCCTCGACGGCTCTCGGGCCTCGACTGGAGGCGCTCTTAAGCGCATGCATGGAGAGAGGCCAGTTTCCACTCCGTTGGAAGACAGGGAAGCTGGTCCTCATTCAGAAGCCAGGGCGCCCTGCGGACTCTCCGTCCGCATACCGGCCCATTGTGCTGCTCGACGAGGTTGGCAAGCTCTTCGAGAGAGTGATTGCGGGCCGCCTCGTCGGGCACCTGGTGGGGACAGGGCCGGATCTTGCGGATAGCCAGTTTGGCTTCCGCAAGGGGCGCTCGACGGTGGACGCCATCATGCGCGTTAGAGCCCTCACGACGGGGGATGCGGTGTCCCGGGGCGGGGCCGTCGTGGCGGTGTCACTCGACATCGCCAACGCGTTTAACACCCTGCCCTGGAGTTGCATTGGGGAGGCACTTCGGTATCACCGGGTGCCGACCTACCTCCGTCGAATAGTCGGGGCGTATCTGACGGATAGAGCCGTCATCTACCCCGGTCGCGACGGGAACTGGAGCCGGCGAGAGATGTCGTGCGGTGTCCCACAGGGATCGGTTCTGGGGCCGCTCCTGTGGGACATCGGTTACGACTGGGTGCTGCGGGCAGACCTCCCTGATGGCGTCAGTGTAGTTTGCTACGCTGACGACACGCTGGTCCTGGCGCAGGGGAGGTCGCATCAGGCGGCGGCCGACGCAATGACACGCGGGGTTGCGATAGTCGTGGATAGGATCCGGCAGTTGGGTCTCGAGGTGGCATTGCACAAGTCCGAGGCCATGTCCTTTCATGGGCCCCGGTACGGGCCACCTTCGGGATCTCAACTGATGGTAGGAGGGGTTCACATCGGCGTCGAGACAACGATGAGATACCTGGGTCTCGTCCTTGACAGCCGGTGGAACTTCGTCGAGCATTTCCGACGTTTGGCCCCCAAACTGGAACGGGCCGGGGCCGCCTTAAAGCGGCTCCTGCCCAACCTGAGGGGGCCAAACGCCTCCTGCCGGAGGCTTTACGCGGGGGTCGTGCGGTCCATGGCCCTATATGGGGCCCCGGTATGGGCGCGTTCACTGCGGCTTCGAGCCGCACACTATCTGAACGCGCCCCAGAAGGTGGTAGCCGTAAGGCTGATCCGGGGCTACCGCACGATCTCGCGCGAGGCGGCATGCCTCCTTGCCGGACTGCCGCCATGGGATCTGGAGGCGATAGTGCTTGCGCGCCTGCATGATAGGCGCGCGGAGGCACTACGCCGGGGGGAAACCCTGCACCCGCGGCAAATCGCTGCGGAGCGGACGGACCTCCGGCGCGATCTCATGGCGGAATGGAAGGCGCGACTATCGCAACCCAGCGCAGGGCACGCCGCGATAGCGGCGATAAGACCCCTCTTTGAGGAGTGGCTAGAGAGGCGTCACGGCGCTCTCACGTACCGCCTGACGCAGGTCCTCTCCGGACACGGATGTTTCGGGAGGTTCCTGCACATCATCAGGCGGGAGGAGACGCCCGGGTGTCACCACTGCCCGGATCGCCCAGAGGACACGGTGGAGCACACGGTGGAGGTCTGCCCTGCTTGGGCGGAGACCCGCCGTGTCCTCGTGGAGGCGATCGGCAACGGCGGCGACCTCTCGCGCCCGGCCCTGGTGCAAGCCATGGTCCGGGGCGAGAGAGAATGGGAGGCAGTCACCTCCTTCTGCGAAGCAGTCATGCTAGCGAAGGAGGTGGCGGGGAGGCTGAGGGAGAACACCTCACGCCTCAGCCGCCGCGGGAGACGCTCCGGGCGTCGGGAGCCGCGTGACGACTCCCGGCCACCGTAGGCGCGGGCCTGCGGGCGGTGAGTAATGGGTAGCTCACCGTCCGATCAGGACCAGGCCCGTGCCGGACGGCGTGTTGTGTTCCACGCGCGCCTCAAAGAGATGTCAGCAGAGGACGGGGCCCCACAGGGCCGAAGCCTGCCGGGGCGGTGGGATTTTCCGAAAGGTTAACCGCTGCCCTGGAACAGAAAGGGCTAAGGACGGAACACGGGTGGGTTTTAGTCAGTAAAAGTCTGACACTCCCTTCCGCTCCACCCAGAGCGGGAGGGGTCATTTGATGATTTCCCATCCACAAAAAAAAAAAAAAAAAAAAAAAAAAGGGATACACGTTTTTAATAAAAACCTCATATCTTTGCATCCCGGTGACGCAATATCAAGCTGTTTTCAGCATTTTAAATCTTAACTAGACTCCCTGTAACGTTCCCACTAGGGATAATTGACAATTTCGCGAAAAACACTTTTTCGTTTATTGACTTGTAAAAATTTTCAAAAAACTCCCTTTAGAAAGCACTATTTTAAATTTTATTCAAAATTTTCAGTCTATTCCTGGTTTTTAATAATTTACTCCGATACTTACCTGCCTTACCTGTACTCCCGTGCGCGTTCCGCGAAGTCGAGTCCCGTTTCGGTGGTGTTATTCGGTGTTTTTACATACTTTTTGGTCATAAAATCAGTTTTTTCAGGACAATTCCCGATTTTTCTTCGGGATTATTCCAGGAACACAAATAGTTGACTAGCCCGCGCGGAGACGCGTCTTTTGACACCTCGCCCGTGCGCCTAGCTCGCATAGTACTTCTGATATTCCAGAAACTCTTTACAGTCAATAGTACTGATACATAGACGAAATCTACCTAAGGGATACACGTTTTTAATAAAAACCTCATATCTTTGCATCCCGGTGACGCAATATCAAGCTGTTTTCAGCATTTTAAATCTTAACTAGACTCCCTGTAACGTTCCCACTAGGGATAATTGACAATTTCGCGAAAAACACTTTTTCGTTTATTGACTTGTAAAAATTTTCAAAAAACTCCCTTTAGAAAGCACTATTTTAAATTTTATTCAAAATTTTCAGTCTATTCCTGGTTTTTAATAATTTACTCCGATACTTACCTGCCTTACCTGTACTCCCGTGCGCGTTCCGCGAAGTCGAGTCCCGTTTCGGTGGTGTTATTCGGTGTTTTTACATACTTTTTGGTCATAAAATCAGTTTTTTCAGGACAATTCCCGATTTTTCTTCGGGATTATTCCAGGAACACAAATAGTTGACTAGCCCGCGCGGAGACGCGTCTTTTGACACCTCGCACGTGCGCCTAGCTCGTAAAAAATTTGAATTTTTAATTCGTATTTTATTCTCTGTGTTCCCCTCTTTACAGGGACACAGAAGAATCCAGTGTCCATCCACTTTTAAAGTCTCTCCTCCTGAGAAAATTACAGGAGTCGGTTCTGAAATTATCAGCCCAAAAATTTTAAATATGTTCCGCACCCCATCCAGCGTTATGTGGGCCCAAGGCTCTAGTGGCTCGCCGCGATCAGCGGAGGGGGCGGGGCCTTTACCTGATGCGAAGAGGAGAATCTCCTTCGGAGACGAGACTCCTCCTTCTGCGTCACAGGGGGGTCCTGCCACCACGGGGACGCGCCGAGCTGCTACCGATGCCTTAAGACCACTCAAAAATCCTGAGGCGCGGCACCGCAGTCGCACTGAGGAGGCGAGAGCTTGCCTGAATAAGGCCAAGCTTAATTTAGGCAACTCCCGCAACCTCAAGGCCGAGATAAAGACTGCGGTGCTGGAAGCCATAAACAGGCTTTATGAGCTGGTCAAAGAGTCGGAAAGAGACAAGGCCCCTGCCGCACCCATCGCTGTGCCGGAATCCGTGCCCACCGCTGACCTCTGTCCCCGTTCCATTACCGAGAGCCTTGTTAGCCAGACTGAGCTCGTCGCGACAATGAAGGAGCACATCTCCTTAATAAAGGAGAACTCTGAGGAATTGGTCAAGCTGCGAGACAGTCTGGCTAGCAGGGAATGTGTTGTGGAGAAAACTTATGCGGGTGTAGCGTCTGGTAATAAGAGCCACACTAGGGCACAAGCCCCGGAGCGAACGACGCTGCACTCCGTAGTGGTCTCCTCAACGCAGGAGATGGATACGGGGGCCGAAATACTCGAAAGAGTCAGGAAGGCGGTGGACGCGAAGGAGGGCTGGGTGCGAGTAGAAAGGGTCCGGAAGGCCAAAGACCAAAAGGTCATCATGGGGTGCGCAACGAAGGAGGAGAGGGAAAAATTAAAGAAGCGACTGGAATCGGCCGGAGAGAACCTCGTCGTCGAGGCGGTGAAAAATCGGGACCCGCTCCTGGTTCTTAGGGATGTGCTGTCAGTACATAGTGACGAAGAGGTGTTGAGGGCCCTTAAGAACCAGAACCGGGAGATTTTTCATGGCCTCGGGGACGAGGAGCTGAAAATGTGCGTTAAGTTTAGGAAGAAGTGTCGAAACCCGCACACGAATAGCATTGTGCTGAGTGTTACCCCAGCAATCTGGAAGAGGGCACTCGAGGGGGGCAAGCTTCGGATTGACCTCCAGAGAGTGCGCGTCGAAGACCAGACGCCTCTGGTGCAGTGTACCCGCTGCTTGGCATACGGGCACGGAAAACGTCTGTGCACGGAGCCAGCCGATCTGTGTAGCCACTGCGGCGGTCAACACCTCAAGGCGGACTGCCCACCCGAACAGATCGGCGAAGCAGCGGCGTGCATAAACTGCACCAGAGCCAAGCTGGGGGAACACTCGCACAATGCGTTCAGTGATTTGTGCCCGATACGAAGGAAGTGGGACGCATTCGCAAGAGCATCAATAGCTTATTGCTAAAGTTGTCGATGCCCCCACTTCCGGGTACAACAGCGAGATGACCAGTTTGACACTGCCAGATTGCAGACGCATTGAGCGAACCACTGGGGTTGGCTCAATGGAGAATGGTAATTGGAGTCACTTTCGTAAGAAAGTGGCTGTAATTATACTGGACCGTGAGCCAACTCTAGTGGAACCGACAAGCGGTGTCAAGCTGGTCAAAAATCTATGTCACAGACATGTGTTTTATTTTATTTATTTTATTTTTAACTGTGATATACAATATTATATATTGAGTATATAGTATGATATAATAGGCATAAACTCATGTCCAATAAAGAAAGAGAAGTGACGGAAATAGTTATAAGTAAGGCACAAAATAACATAAGGGACGACATTTTATTAAAATTTTTTAAAATAAATAGGTATTGTAAGAATTAACAATTAAATAAGTAAAATAATAATAATATAAATAATGAATAAACTAATAATAATATAAATAAAATAATAATTGAAACAATTGAAATAATGGAAATAATTGAAATGATTGAATAATTGAAATAAATTTTTGAGCAATTGTAGTATTAAAAGAAAATTGTCTAAAATAATCGCACATTAGAGCGTGGTCTCTTCGGCCTCCAATAAAAAGTCGCCAAGAAGGCACAACAATTGTGACCAAGGGCTCTGATTCCCATGTCAGAGGGACACTGGTGGGGCAGGAGTGGGTTTTAGCCGGTAAGAGTCCGGCACTGCCCAGACTGGCTCATAAGTGAGTCAGTCTGGGCGTCCATGAGGATTTCCCTCTCCTGCCAAAACAAAAAAAAAAAAAAAAAAAAAAAAAAAAAAAAAAAAAAACCTAACCTAACCCTCTGTATCATGTTGTAGACTGTAAGCAACATACCGTTTGATCTCTCATAAAATTAAAATGGTTCATTTTTTGTCGTCATATTGCACTGTAGTCTGTGGTCTACAAACCGAAGTATAGAAGTAGTCCTAATAAAATTTACTAGATGGCGTTATGTGTCGCAAATCAAACTTCATTTGTCAGTTGTGGGTAATTTGAACAAGTGCGTGCGTGCTTCGATTTGAAAAATAGTAAATAATTCGTTTTTGGACGTGTTTTGGTGTTATTTTGGAAACATGGATAGGTAAGTGTCTGAATTTTAATATATAAAGTTATCTTTACGAAAATATTGTCTTGTTTTGTTTATTTTTTTAAATTCTTGTTTGTTGCTCGTAGGCTACATTGATCGAAAAGGAGAATTTATTATGAGTGGTTCTGTATGAGGGCAAAAGTGTTTATAGGAGTTTTTTTATGTTCTAGGAGGGCTCGGAAGCAATCCCTTGCGGACGAGTACATTGCTGCAGCGCTGGAAGATGGTGCGGATAGTGAGGATGGGCTAGATTATGACGATGACAGCCTTGCGGACCCTGATTTTATACCCGAACTGGAAACATTCGAAGATGACAATGTGGCGTTGGACATTGACATGGATTCTCTAATCGAAACTTTAGAAGATGACCACGAAAACCCATCGACTAGCGCAGAAATTGCCCCGTCAAACGTAAGTGTTCCTCAGCTTTCTTCAGCTCAAGACAACCAACAAATGAGCAACGAACAATCCCAAGGTAAAAAAAAGCCCGCCAAGTTGACATTACGCTGGAAGAAAAAAAATCTTGAGTTGAATGCCGAGCAGCTCATGTTCAAGGGAAACAAGACCTTGGGTCCTGATCTTCTAGAACTAGATACTCCCATACAGTTCTTTTTGTACCTGTTTCCTCAAGAACTCATACAAAAGATTGCAGAAGAGACAAACCTTTACCGAGTTCAAAAGGATCCCAATAACACTTCACATATGACAGAAATGGATGTCAGGCAATTCATAGGTGTGGTATATGTAATGTCTCTTATCCAGTTACCTAGAGTTACTAATCATTGGAGCCCAATCCTAGGTACAACACTAATTCAAGAAACTATGCCATTGAATAAATTTGAGAAAATTCGCCAGACTTTACATTTCAATGATAACAGCCAGGACCTTCCCAGAAACAACCCTGAACATGACCGAATTTTCAAAATAAGACCGGTGGTGGACTCTTTGAATGAGGTCTACAGCAAAGTTCCATTGGAAGAGCACCTTTGCGTTGACGAGCAAATGTGCTCCACTAAAGCACGAAATACATTGAAGAGATACAATCCCAACAAACCACACAAATGGGGTTACAAAATCTTCGTGTTGAGTGGCATTTCTGGATTCGCTTATAAAACTGAAATTGAAACTGGTAAGGAGAATGTTGTCCTACAAGAAGAGCCTGATTTGGGTGCATCATCCAACGTCGTCATAAGACTAGCGCGCATAATTCCAAGACACCAGAATTTCCAGCTATATTTTGATAATTATTTTACCTCTCTTCGTTTGTTGGAGTATCTGGCTAAAGAAGGTATCCACAGTCTTGGTACAGTGAGAAGAAATAGGATACCAGATTGTAAATTGCAAGCAGAAAAAGAAATTATGAAAAAAGAACGGGGTTATTCAGAAGAATACGTAGCTGACGTCAACGGAATCGATGTGTCGACTGTTGCTTGGAAGGATAACAAAATAGTCGTCCTTGCTTCAACTTTTGCTGGACAAAAACCAGAAGCTGATGTTCGAAGATGGGACAAGCAAAAGTCACAGTATGTGACTATAAAGCGACCCTATGTAGTTGGAGAGTACAATCGTCACATGGGTGGGGTCGACCTCATCGACAGCATCATGGGCATCTATAAGATACGGCTACGTAGTAAACGATGGCAGGTGCGCTTATTCTACCATTATCTAGACCTCACGATGGCTAATGCATGGTTACTTTATAAAAGAGTCTCAAAATACAAAAATCTTTCAGCATCAAGCATTTTATCATCAGCAGATTTTCGCCAGGAGGTTGCAGTGACCCTATGTAAAATGGGTACAAAGTCTGGTATGTCTGGCCGGCGTTCGCTGGAGACCGAGATTCAAGCCAAAAAGCGCAAAGGACCTGCACAATACGTACCGCCAATGGCAGTACGCCAAGACCAGATAGGCCACTGGCCGCAATGGTCTGAAAAAAAAATGAGATGCAAGCTTCCAAAGTGCGTTGGATTTACGTATAACATGTGTGAGAAATGTGGGGTAGCACTGTGTTATACCAAAACTAAGAATTGTTTCAGAAATTTTCACCTATCATAATTTTTTCTGAAAAAGGTTTCTAAAGTAATTCATAGTCGACGAACATACATTTTTAGTCTCATGGTCCAGTGTTGCTTTCAAGCAACATTCCCATTTTTTTAAAATAACTTTTAAACTATTTTAATAAATGAAAAATACTGAAACACGTGTATTTTATTATGTCGTTAAAAACCCGGATACAAAAAATTATAAAAATCCACGTTCTTGAGTGATAGAGGGCTAACCTAACCTAACCTAACCTAACCTAACCTAACCTAACCTAACCTAACCTAACCTAACCTAACCTAACCTAACCTAACCATACACGTTTTTGATCAAAACTTCATATCTCTGCATCCCGGTGACGCAATATCAAGCTGTTTTCAGCATTTTAAATCTTAACTAGACTCCCTGTAACGTTCCCACTAGGGATAATTGACAATTTCGCGAAAAACACTTTTTCGTTTATTGACTTGTAAAAATTTTCAAAAAACTCCCTTTGGAAAGCACTATTTTAAATTTTATTCAAAATTTTCAGTCTATTCCTGGTTTTTAATAATTTAATCCGATACTTACCTGCCTTACCTGTACTCCCGTGCGCGTTCCGCGAAGTCGAGTCCCGTTTCGGTGGTGTTATTCGGTGTTTTTACATACTTTTTGGTCATAAAATCAGTTTTTTCAGGATAATTCCCGATTTTTCTTCGGGATTATTCCAGGAACACAAATAATTGACTAGCCCGCGCGGAGACGCGTCTTTTGACACCTCGCACGTGCGCCTAGCTCGTAAAAAAATTTGACCACCCACCCGCCCTCTGGTCTATAGGAAGGTAGACGCTGGGTTTTGGCCAACAATTTTTTAGCGTCAATTAAGCTCTTCCAGCTACGCATACACCAAAACTATTGGTAAATTACAAAAATAACTGTTTTCTAAGGTAGTTGGCGCCTTCAGGGGAGTTTTATTGACATATTTGAATATTTTATAATATATTCTCTTTTCTTTACTTCTCTTTCTTTTATCATACACTTTTATACTTTTATTGTTTTTGACGCGTACCTCTGACATGTTCGGAATAAGGACCCCGCTAAAGAAGGTGGAGGGTGAGAAAACACCACCAAAATCCCGAACATCACCTCTAAATGTCCGCCGCAGTGTTGGAGACTGGGAAGCTGCCACAAGTTCAGACCCAACACCCCCCTTAACCATCAAGACGATACAGGCTGGCCCTATAAAAGCATTACAAAAACCTTCAGAGTCGCAGGAGAATAAAACCCTTCCAAAAACCACGAAACTGATAGAGGTCCATACGCCGCCAAAGTCACGTTACGTGGATCGGTCAACAGAAGCAAAGGCCTGCTTGAACAAAGCCAAACTACACCTAAGCGTCTCAAGGAACATTAAGACCGAAATAAAGAACGGCGTCGCAGAAGCTCTGGACCGGCTGTATCAGCTGGTGAAGGAAGCAGAAAGGGAAGCTAAAACCATGAACGCAGGAGGGGTGATGGGTAACATAGTGCCCGAAGTTGCTTCCACCGATGCTACCTTCTCTATGAACGCGGAACAAAACTTGTTAGCAACACAAATTGAGGAACACTCGAAGTTGCTACAAGAAAACAACAAAAGGATGGAGGAATTGAAAGCCGCGATAGAAAAGGGATCAACGTCAACGTATGCGAGTGTAACTGCGATACCCAGCGGAAAGTCAAATCCAGTGCGAAGTACGCTGCACTCTATCGTAGTTACCTCAAAAGACGACACAGAAACTGGTGACGAAGTACTAAACAAGATACGGAAAGCGGTGGATGCAACAGAGGGATGGGTTAAGGTCGAAAAAGTGAGGAAGGCAAAAGACAGAAAGATCATAATGGGTTTCCAGACCAGGGAAGAAAGGAACAAGATCAAAAATAAATTGGAAGGTGAAAGGCGGGACCTCAATGTCGAGGAAATGAAAAACAAGGACCCGTTACTGATCCTCAAGAGCGTCCTCTCTGCTAACTCAGATGAGGACATTCTCAAGGCGATGAGGAACCAGAACAAGGATGTTTTTCATGACCTCGACAAAGAGGAGGACAGAGTGGAGGTGAAGTTCAGGAGAAGGACAAGAAATCCGCACACAAACCACGTTGTGGTCAGCGTCTCACCGACCATCTGGAGAAGGGCTACAGAAGTCGGATGCCTGCACGTGGACCTTCAGCGCGTCAGGGTAGAAGACCAAATCCCACTGGTTCAGTGCACGCGCTGTCTGGGCTACGGGCATGGCAGACGATTCTGCAAGGAATCAGCCGACTTGTGCAGTCATTGTGGCGGCCCACACCTGAAGTCGACATGTGCCGACTGGCTCGCGGGTTTGCCACCCAAATGCCAGAACTGCACAAGAGCTAAGCTTGACGACGCTGACCACAACGCCTTTAACCCTGGCTGTCCAATACGCCGCAGGTGGGACGATATCGCCAGATCGACGGTGGCGTACTGCTAAGGGCACCCAAGGCAACCCAAACCTGTACAAAGCGGTGCAAGCCAACCTACAGCGGAAAAAACTCGCAACCGACGAGTTACTACTGGAAGCTGCAAAACGCGGAGTTGCGTTTGCTCTCCTCCAGGAACCATATGTAGGAGGGGCAAAGGTTATGAGGAGCCACAGGGGAGTTCGGATCTTCCAGAGCACTGACATTGGAGATGGGACTGTTAAGGCCGCAATAGCGGTCTTCAACCAAGACCTCACAGTCATACAGTACCCGAAACTCACCACGAACAACATCACCGTGGTGGGAATCCAGACCAGTGCCTGGAGGATCACGCTGGTCTCCTTTTATTTCGAGCCGGATCAGCCGATGGGACCTTACCTAGAGCACCTCAAACTCGTTGAGGAAGAAATAGGTTCCAAAATGTGGATTGTTGGAGGAGATGCGAACGCAAAGAGCACCTGGTGGGGAAGCTTGTCCGTTGACTGTAGGGGCGAAGAAGTTTCTGGAGCTCTCGATGAGCTGAGTCTTAACATACTCAACAGAGGGGAAATTCCGACCTTCGATACGATCAGAGGGGGAAAACGGTACTGCAGCCACGTCGACATCACGGCATGCTCGACCGATATTCTGGACCTGGTAGACGACTGGAGGGTCGACGAGAGCCTAACGAGCTCGGACCACAACGGCATTGTGTTTAACATTAAACTCAAAAGGTCAAAAGGTATAAAAATTAATAGAACCACAAGAATCTTTAATACAAAAAAAGCAAATTGGTCTGAGTTTCATGAGAAACTCGGCCAATTAATGCAAGACTACAAAATAAATAAACTAGAAATAGATAAATTAAATACAGCCGAACAACTCAATATAACTATAAAAAACTTTACACAAGCAATTACAGACGCATGCACCTCATCAATGCCTATGAGGAAGAGCAACGAAGTGTTCACTTTGCCGTGGTGGTCCGAGAAACTCGAGAGGATGAAGAAGGAAGTTGCAACCAGGAAACGCAGAATAAGGTGTGCTGCACCGGCCCGAAGATCGAAGGTCGTCGAAGAGTACCTGAAACAGAAAGTTGAGTATGAAACAGAAGCAGCCAAAGACATCGCTGAGAGTTGGAAGAACTTTTGCGCCAGGCAGGACAGGGAGGGGGTTTGGGAAGGAATTTACCGGGTGATAGGAAGGACCAAGGAAAGGGGAGAGGACCAACCGCTAGTGAAGGATGGGGAGGTGCTGAACACGAAAGGTTCAGTTGAACTACTGGCAAACACCTTCTATCCTGAAGACCACACGGATAGTGACAGCACATGCCATCGCCTTATCAGAGTAAAGGCCGACGTCGTGAATGCTGGAGGGCAAGATGACTCCTGCGATCCACCATTCACGATGGCCGAACTGATGGCGGCGTGCAGGTCCTTCAACGCCAAGAAGGCTCCAGGAGCGGACGGCTTCACCGCCGATATTTGTTCCCGAGCTATAGGAGGCGCCCCCGAGGCAGCCCTTGCTCTTCTGAACGGCTGCCTGAAATGCTACCATTTCCCGGAAGTCTGGAAGGAGGCAATTGTGATTGTCCTAAAGAAGCCGGGAAAGGACGATTACAGCACCCCAAAGGCTTACAGACCAATCGGCCTCTTGCCAATACTAGGCAAAATATATGAGAAGATGTTGGTGGCCCGCCTCAAGTTCCATCTGATTCCAAGGATGAGTACTCGCCAGTATGGATTCATGCCCCAAAAGAGCACAGAGGACTCCCTTTATGTACTAATGCAGCACATACGCAGCAAGCTGGTGCTGAAAAAAATTATAGTCATGATTTCATTGGACATAGAGGGGGCCTTCGACAGCGCCTGGTGGCCAGCTATAAGAGTCCGTCTGGCTGAGGAAAAATGTCCAATCAACCTGAGGAGGGTCATCGACAGCTATCTCACAAATAGAAGGGTCAGGGTCAGGTACGCAGGTGAAGAATGTAGCAGGGCTACTAGTAAGGGTTGTGTCCAGGGTTCCATAGGGGGACCAATATTCTGGAACCTCTTGTTGGACCCGCTCCTTAAGAGTCTGGAAGCCAGGGATGACTATTGCCAGGCCTTTGCTGACGACGTTGTGCTGATCTTCGATGGTGACACATCCCTGGAGATCCAGGGACGTGCCAATGCCGCTCTCGAACATGTTCGGGCGTGGGGTGTACAAAACAAACTAAAATTTGCCCCGCAGAAAACCAACGCGATGGTTATTACTCGCAAATTAAAATACGACACCCCTTGCCTGAGCATGGGCGGGATCGACATTGCCATGTCCAAAGAGATCAGAATCCTAGGTGTCACCATCGACGAAAAGCTGACCTTCAACACACACGTCGCAAACGTATGCAGAAAGGCAATAGGCATCCACAAGCAACTAACCAGGGCGGCAAAGACCAGCTGGGGACTCAACCCCGAAGTTATAAAAACGATATATGTGGCTGCGGTGGAACCGGTTATCCTGTACGCAGCCAGCGTGTGGGCCCCGGCCGCTGGAAAGCTGGGCGTCATGAAGCAGCTGGGAACAGTTCAGCGCGGTATTGCGCAAAAGCTGTGCAAGGCGTACCGGACGGTCTCGTTGAACTCGGCGCTAGTGCTGGCTGGGATACTCCCGCTCGACCTCCGTATCCGGGAGGCGGCTACGCTCTACAGAGCCAGGAGGGGGGAGCCCCAGCCCGCACTAGGAGACCGGGAAGTAGAACGGATGGCTCCAGCGCTGGAGGCCCCACACCCTGCGGAGCAAATGAGCCTGGAGTTCGCAAGTCTGGTAGACGAAGAACAATACCAAAACCACAGCAACTTTGCTGTGAGGATCTTTACAGACGGCAGCAAGATTGAGGGCAGAGTTGGAGCGGCGCTATCCCTGTGGAATGGCACCGCCGAGACAAAGGCCCTCAAGCTTGCTTTGCCGTCTTACTGCACCGTCTACCAGGCTGAACTCTTGGCCCTGCGAAGAGCTGCGGGGGAGGTGCTCAAGTCCCGTGAAACCTCGTTCGGCATCTTCAGCGACTCCATGGCGGCCCTCCAGTCGGTGACCAACACAAGTTCCCCCCACCCCTTGGCAGTGGAAACAAAAGACACCTTACGACGCTGCAAGCTCCAAAACAAGAGTGTCTCCTTGTTCTGGATCAAGGCCCACGCAGGGTTGGAGGGAAACGAGAGAGCCGACCAGCTCGCAAAGGAGGCCGCCCTGGGGTTGAAGAAGAGGCCGGACTACGATCTGTGTCCCGTGTCATTCATCAAGCGACAAATCCGGTCGGAAACGCTTGAGGAATGGAACGGGAGATATCGGTCGGGCGACACGGCCTCGGGCACAAAAATTTTCTTCCCGGATGCGGTGACAGCGTACGGTGTGGTGCGGAAGATGACTCATACGAGTATAACCACACAAATCCTGACGGGGCACGGTGGGTTTTCGGCATATTTGAAACGCTTCAAATGTAAAGAGGACCCATCGTGCGCCTGCGAGCCTGGTGTCGAAGAGTCGGTTCCGCACATTCTCTTTGAATGCCCCATATATGCGAAAAGCAGATACGAGACGGAGCAGAAACTCGCCATAAAACTAGTTGCCCAAGATGCCCCAGAGCTAATTAGTGGAAAGAAACGCGACTTATTTCTTGAATATTGTAGCAACATTGCATCCAAGGTCGTATACAGAAATAAATAGGAAAAAGAAAATATGCTGTCATAATATAGTAGAATATATTAGAGACTAGCATAAATACAAAAAGATGTAAAATAGTTATAATAGGAAAATACAATAGTAAAAATAGAATAAGAATAGAATAAGTACAAATGTAGAGTTAGATAAATAAAAACTGTACCCGCTGTCTCTTTAGGTAACTTAGTACTAAGATAGGAAAATAAAATAAACCTTAAGTAGCAATAAAAAGAAATTAGCAATACGTAAAATAGATAAAATAAATATATAAATAGATAGTAACTTAGCTGGTTAAGATTAGACTAAATACCTACGAAACAATAATTTCTTCCTTTGGTGGGGATTTGCTGTCGGTCAAGCCGGAGACACTCACCTCTCCGAGTTCCGTGTTTGTTCGAGCTGCCAATGCAACAAGCAAAAACTCAGACCTCGCAGGACATAGGCTCTGATCATTTCAGAGGACCAAAGAAGGGCAGGAGTGGGTTTTAGCCGGTAAGAGTCCGGCACTGCCCAGACTGCCTCATCAGTGAGGCAGTCTGGGCGTCCATGAGGATTTCCCACTCCTGCCAAAACAAAAAAAAAAAAAAAAAAAAACCTAACCTAACCTAACCTAACCTTACCCCCACCACCAAAACCCCCAACCCCCAACCACCAACCCCCAACCCCCCCACCCCAAACCCCAATTGCCGCCTCTTACATCGGTGTGGTTATGTGTCCGTCTGTGATTATCGCTGATGTTAGCGAGTGCTAATTTCCAATCACCCCCCCCCCCCCCGCGCACCAGCCCCGCATAGAAAACAAAAAAAAATTGTTTTTTTTGGTCCTCCGTTACTGTTGTCAGTCGGTACTGATCGATGGTCATTACATAAATATCAATATACAAAAAAAAAATCAACTTATGCAATAAATATAATTATCAACCGTCATTTGTTTTTTACGGAATTTCTGGATTCCTGGTACCCACGGTCCCCACGGGCGTCGGGCCGCCGCCGCCGGTGAGCGTCGCGCTGGTATGTTTCCGTTCGCGTATTAAACGTGCACCGTGCGCATTAAATTGGAAGGTACGATACGCGCCGCGCAAGCGGCGGGGGATTATATTATTTTTTTCTTTCTTTTTCGTGTCCGTCTGTGATTATCGCTGATGTTAGCGAGTGCTAATTTCCAATCACCCCCTCCCCCCCCCCCCCGCGCAACAGCCCCGTATAGAAAACAAAAAAAAAAATATATTTTTTGGTCCTCCTGTACTGTTGTCAGTCGGTACTGATCGATGGTCATTACATAAATATCAATATACAAAAAAAAAATCAACTTATGCAATAAATATAATTATCAACCGTCATTTGTTTTTTACGGAATTTCTGGATTCCTGGTACCCACGGTCCCCACGGGCGTCGGGCCGCCGCCGCCGGTGAGCGTCGCGCTGGTATGTTTCCGTTCGCGTATTAAACGTGCACCGTGCGCATTAAATTGGAAGGTACGATACGCGCCGCGCAAGCGGCGGGGGATTATATTATTTTTTTCTTTCTTTTTCGTGTCCGTCTGTGATTATCGCTGATGTTAGCGAGTGCTAATTTCCAATCACCCCCTCCCCCCCCCCCCGCGCAACAGCCCCGTATAGAAAACAAAAAAAAAATATATTTTTTGGTCCTCCTGTACTGTTGTCAGTCGGTACTGATCGATGGTCATTACATAAATATCAATATACAAAAAAAAAATCAACTTATGCAATAAATATAATTATCAACCGTCATACTAATTTATTTAATTTTTGTAATCTATTTTATTTACATTTCATTGAACTAACACTAATATATACTATATACAATTATATACAAGTATATAATACGAAAAGATATAGAAAAAGGCAGGAGCTCATTGGGCATCAAAAAATTCGTCCGCATCACTGTCAATGGGATAGGTGCCCAAAAGGCTGGCAGCATTACCACGTTGGATGGCAATGCTGATTCTTTGAGCTAAAAATAGGCCAGCCTTCTGGTCACGTGAAGTGTCAACCAACCGCTTGGCGATGTCCCGAAAAATTCGATGAGCACTCGGACCCCAAGGCCCTAGAGTTTCAACCCCAAACGGCTCAAACATATAGCTCCCAATAAGGTTGTTATATTTGCGCCGTTTGAGGTTTTCTGCTCCTGCAGCAGCTGCCCCAGCACAGCCCGCCGTGCTAGGAAGATGGGATGGCGCGAGGGTGTCGACACAGGTTGCATCCCACACCAAAGGCCTACCCAACTTCCAAGGCATTATGGTCATTCCATCGGGCCTCTTTCCATCGTCGCGTGCCAAGCCATTGGGTTCTAAAACAGCTGGCACTCCGGCGGAGACAAGAGCCCGACGGATGATTTCGTTAATGCTGGCGTGCCTTGCCATCCGTCCAGCGCTCTTGCTGCAGGATAGGCCATGGTGTCCGAGGCAGTCGACTGCTTCACCGCATTGACAGCGATGTGGAGCTCCGCATGGAGCTACCGTCATTGGTTTTTTACGGAATTTCTGGATTCCTGGTACCCACGGTCCCCACGGGCGTCGGGCCGCCGCCGCCGGTGAGCGTCGCGCTGGTATGTCGTGTATTAAATTGGAAGGTTTGTACGCGCCGCGCAAGCGGCGGGGGATTATATTATTGTTTCTTTTCTTTTTCTTTTCTTTTCTACTCTGAATATTTTTCTGCAAAAAGGAAAATCCTTTTCGTGTTTTAAATCGATGCACGATACATACGTATATTATGTATGAACTCGGCGCTAGTGCTGGCTGGGATACTCCCGCTCGACCTCCGTATCCGGGAGGCGGCTACGCTCTACAGAGCCAGGAGGGGGGAGCCCCAGCCCGCACTAGGAGACCGGGAAGTAGAACGGATGGCTCCAGCGCTGGAGGCCCCACACCCTGCGGAGCAAATGAGCCTGGAGTTCGCAAGTCTGGTAGACGAAGAACAATACCAAAACCACAGCAACTTTGCTGTGAGGATCTTTACAGACGGCAGCAAGATTGAGGGCAGAGTTGGAGCGGCGCTATCCCTGTGGAATGGCACCGCCGAGACAAAGGCCCTCAAGCTTGCTTTGCCGTCTTACTGCACCGTCTACCAGGCTGAACTCTTGGCCCTGCGAAGAGCTGCGGGGGAGGTGCTCAAGTCCCGTGAAACCTCGTTCGGCATCTTCAGCGACTCCATGGCGGCCCTCCAGTCGGTGACCAACACAAGTTCCCCCCACCCCTTGGCAGTGGAAACAAAAGACACCTTACGACGCTGCAAGCTCCAAAACAAGAGTGTCTCCTTGTTCTGGATCAAGGCCCACGCAGGGTTGGAGGGAAACGAGAGAGCCGACCAGCTCGCAAAGGAGGCCGCCCTGGGGTTGAAGAAGAGGCCGGACTACGATCTGTGTCCCGTGTCATTCATCAAGCGACAAATCCGGTCGGAAACGCTTGAGGAATGGAACGGGAGATATCGGTCGGGCGACACGGCCTCGGGCACAAAAATTTTCTTCCCGGATGCGGTGACAGCGTACGGTGTGGTGCGGAAGATGACTCATACGAGTATAACCACACAAATCCTGACGGGGCACGGTGGGTTTTCGGCATATTTGAAACGCTTCAAATGTAAAGAGGACCCATCGTGCGCCTGCGAGCCTGGTGTCGAAGAGTCGGTTCCGCAC